>CAUYON010076585.1:0-27796 GCA_963573935.1 Arctocebus calabarensis
GGAATATTTAAATACAACCAAGATAAAAATTATTGTATCATAATTTGTTCATAGTTTATTTTAACATGACCACTGTAAGTTTAAAGCAAATTGAGAGAGGTTTTGATTCTCTGAAAAATTTTTTTAAAAATACATCGTAAAATATTGGGTATATATCCTGAAGACCAAAAATCACATCATAATAAAGATATATGTACCCGATGTTTATTGCAGCCCAATTCATAATTGCTAAGTCTTGGAAGAAGCCCAACTGCCCATCAACCCACGAATGGATTAATAAATTGTGGTACATGTATAACATGGAATATTACGCAGCCTTAAAGAAAGATAGAGACTTTACCTCTTTCATGTTTACATGGATGGAGCTGAAACATATTCTTCTTAGCAAAGTATTTCAAGAATGGAAGAAAAAGTATCCAATGTACTCAGCCCTATTATGAAGCTAATTTATCCCTTTCATATGAAGGCTATAACCCAATTATAGCTCAAGAATATGGGAAGGGCGGGGAAGGGGGAGATTGGGGTGGAAGGAAGGGTAATTGGTGGAGTCACACCTACGGTGCATCTTAGAAGGATACAGGTGAACCTTACTAAATGCAGAATGCAAATGTCTTCATACAATAACTAAGAAAATACCATGAAGGCTATGTTAATCAGTTTGATGAAAACAGTTCAGATTGTATATGAAATCAGCACATTGTACCCCTTGATTGCACTAATGTACACAGCTATGATTTAATAATAATAAAACAATACACTTTTTAAAAAATGTGTATGAAAGTCATGATTTTGCCCTTTAACACTGTGTGTGCATGTGTGGGAGGAAGGCGGGAGGGAGAGCAGATAGCTGCAGATGTCTCTGGAGATAGCCCACAGAGCGGGGTGGCCTTCAGAGCAACAGAGTGCGCTTGGGCTGGGCTTGTGGGTGAAGAAGGCTGATAACAGTGCTGAGGCCCTCCCTGCTGGCTCTTGGTTGGCCTTGAAGGAGAGAATGAGAAGACCCTCCCAGGACTGATGGAGACCGAATTCCTCACCAGCTCTGAGTAAGGTATGTGTGTCTGTGACCGGGTAGTTGTGAGGTAGGGGGGGGTCTAAGGTTTATGGAGTCAATACCATGGCTGCTTGGTTTGGATTTTGTCTGGGCTTGTGGAGAATGTGTGTGTGCAGACTCATGATGCCAGTGGATTGAAAGGCAAGGCAGGTTTTAGAGAATCGGTGTGTAAAATACCGCCAAGAAAGGGAAGAAGTGTGTGGAAGGTGATTTTAAGGATCCTATTTCAGGCTCTGAATGACTAAAAATGGCAGCAACAAAAATTGCAATACAAAGATTTCCTAAAATACAACAAAATCAAACTCTACAAACCAGAAAACCTTCCAGGCAAAAGAGGAGTTCACAGGAGTTGTGTCCCAAGTGGGAACCTGGGTAGGGCTCCTGCCTCAATTTGGGGTCTGGCTCCTGAGACACTGTAGGCTGACATGAAGGGCAGGGGTGGGGCATGCTGCATTGATGATTCTGGAAAGAGTGACCCAACAGAAACTGAGGGCGTTTGGGGAGGACATGGCATCCCTGAAGAGGAGGGCTGGGAGCTTGGCTGGTTGGCTTATCTGAGATTCTGGGGCAATGGCAGCCCAGAAATAATCTTGCCCAGGAAACACCCAAGGTTCATGATGTACGTGCTTTGGGGACTTAGGCTGGGTGATCGAAGACTTGAGAACATTCCCAAATACACCTTTGCGCACCTATCAAGAAACTGGTTGCTCAAACTTCTTAAAAATCTACCAGGTATGGGCTGAGGTTTAGGACATTAGTTCCCTGGGGATTGGAAGCAGGTCTTTGGTCTTAAAAAATAAAAGACTGAATATTTAAATGGGCAATGGCCAGAACATACATAAAATTAGAACTCTGACCCATAATCTCAGCAACCAGCCCTGGAAACTGAGCTGTTATCCATAGTAACTAGCCTGGGAGGACAGCCTGCTCTATGTCAGACTTGTAGGACGTTAACAACGCTAACAACCGGTTCAGGAAACCAAACAACCCTTGTAACATTTGGTCCCCAATGGTCCGCATGGGATCGGTGGCTGGCAGCTGCCCTGGTGTTTGCCCTGCTTCGGGTTCCCAGCCAATCGGAGAAAAGCCAACATGATCCTGCAAGCAATCACAGGTTGGCCTGTAGTGATCTAAGAGGAAGCCTAAGAGGAAGACTTCCCCTCTGCTTTCTGATGGTTCTCTGAAGATGAACTGAAAAGAGGCAGATTAATGAGGGAAGAAGGCATGCAAATTTATTCCATGTGCATAAGCAGGGGGCGGGGAGCAGGTCACAGGAGAATGATTACCCAGTAGCCCAGTGAGCTCCAGGTGCTTATGTATTCTTCATAGAGGAAGGACAGATGAGGAAAAGTGGCACTTTTGAGGGATAGTAATTGATTTGGGGGGAGGATGCATAGGCCCAATGCTCAGACAATGGTTAGTGAATCATTGTCTCTAGGAATTGAAAGGGACTGGACAACAGACCATTTTGGGGGACAAAGTCTGTGTGGGCTCCAGGCATGGTGTTTAATTCCCTGTTTCTTCCTCTGTAATATCAATCTTTTTTTTTTCTCCAAAAATTAAATTCTTGTTCTTTTATTTTGCGAGATGTCTTCTTTTCCTAATATTTACACATCAGAATAGTTTTGATTTCATAATTATTTTCATTACTTATGAAGAGTAAAAATAATTCAAACCATTACAACTTAAGTTAAATAAAATGGATATCTATCACATGCTGATAGAGACTAATTGAAGTAGGTGATTTATGAATTTTCCCGTTCAAGTGCCTTCATAAATTCCTCTTCAGGGAAAGAAAGCATCTTGGCAGCTTCAATATGCATCTTCTGCTTTTTTAAAACATCAATTAATTTTAATTGTTTCATCCTATCATTAATTCTCCTTTTTGTTTTTCTACCTTCTTGTTTCCTGCTTTTAACACTTCAACTTTTGTGTATTCTTCATTTGCTATATCCTTGCTATCTTGCCTTAACTTACTTAACTCCAGTCTATATTTTTCCGCTTCTTCTAGAACTCTATTCAAGTGAACCTCTGTAGCACTTTGACTGCTTGCAGCCTGTTTTTGTTGCTTTCTTTTATTTTCCAACTCCCTTTCTATTGAAGACAACTCTTGCTGTAATCCATCGCACTTTCTGTTTGCTTCTTTAAAAAGAGTTTTATACTTCTCTATTTGAGACTGTTGCATATTAATTGTTCGCTGCTGTCTCAAACAATCTTCTTCACAATTTTTTACTTGTGACTTTAAATCCTGAATTGCAGCTTCCTTTTTATTGCATTCACACCCAACATTGTCCAATTCCTCCTGCATAACCTGGAGTTTGGCTTTTAGAAATTTGATCTGAGCTTCTGTTCTAATGTCATTACTAACACCAGAGAAAAGATCCTCATCCATATATTCAGGTAAGTTTTCTTCCTCCAGTTGCCCTTCAATTTTGCTTATTGTTTTTGCAAGAGAAAAGTCTGAGAAATCATCTGGAATGGCAACATCATTAGCAGTTTCTACATCAGAGCATTTCAATTTAACACTTAAACTGTTATCATTTTCCTCTTTGTATGATTTAATTTGTGTTGCCAGAGGCCTAGATCGTACTTCTTGCTGATCTCTGATTACTTCAAATCAGCTTGTCGAATCAAGTCAGCTGTTTTTGCCTCCAGTTCTGCATTTAAACGCCCTTTTTTTCTTTTTCTTTGAGACAGAGTCTCACTCTGACACCCTGGGTAGAGTGCTGTGGCATCATCATAGCTCACAGCAACCTTTCTTCTTGCCTCAGTTTTTCTATTCTTAGTAGAGACAGACGTCTCACTCTTGCTCAGGTTGGTCTTGAACTCTGTAATATCAATCTTAATCTTCTCTAGTTAATGAAATTTCAGGGAAGGCAATTGTCTTCCTCTGGTGGATCGAGTGTCTGGGTGGATAAAGGAGCTTTGGAGAATAGCTTCACCCTGTGCTCTGTGAATGACAGAATATTTTGGGTGGGGAAGGGGGAAGATTAGAGGCTGTAGCGTTAGTTCAGCATGTCAAAGTTCCGTATTTCTGGGTATCATTTTCTGGGCCCCAACATTCCATTATCCTGCCTGAACTTTCCATGCTAGCAACCTCCCATCAGGGCACACCAAGGCCTTCCCACCTGCCTCTGCCCAAAGTGAGAGATGCTGGCTCATTCCCCTGCTATTACAGCAGCCTGTGAGTGAACCACCTTCGCTTGCTCTCATTATTGTGATCATTGTATTTCTACAAAAGCAAGGAGCTGACCTGTGAAGAAATCTAAAACAAAGTGGGCCAGGCCAGCTCAGAGGGCACCTTGACCCTGCTCTTCTCCTCCTTCCCCCATCTCCTGGGGTCAGAGGAAGGGGTAAAGGAGATAGGAATGAAGGGGGGAATAAGACTTGAGGACGATTTTAGTGGCTCCTCCAATAGGCCTTGATGACAGGGAGACACAAGACATTTCCATAACAGCCCTAAGGTCTGACCTCTGCTTGAGCTCCTGGGAAGTTTCAGAGAGTGGCCCCTTGACAGATAACTGCCAAGCCCAGGGGTCCCCGGGCTGGTGTAGCTGCCCTCATTGGGAGGAGGAGACCCAGACCCAGGAGCAGATGGGAAAAGCAGCCAGGTATGGATGAGGTTATGGGGCTGGGGAGAAACATTTTTAATTTAAAATTTATTTTGATATAATTTTAGAGCTAGGGAAAAGTTTTAAGAATAGTAAACACAATTTCTATATCATTCACTCAGGTTCCCCAAATTTTGGCATTTTATTGTATTTATCTTTCTCCACCCTCTGCCTTTCATGTGTATATGTTTGTGTTTTTTTCCTGAATCATTTAAAGGTATGATTAGTTAGGCCTCTTAACTCTTGAATAATTTACAGTATATTTTCTGCAGACAAGAAATTCTCATATAACCACAGTACAATTATAAAAAGTCTGACAATTAGGGTGATACTATTTTCTAATATAAAGACCTTCTATAGACGTTCCCATTTGTCCCAAGAATGCCCTTTATAGCAAAAGAGAATACAAGACCATTTGTTGCATTTGATAGTCACCTCTCTCAAATCTCCTGCAATCTGGAATAGGCCCTTCTATTTCATGATATTGACTTTTGGAGAGCAGGCCAGTATCGGCCTTCCTTTCTGTCTGGCATTTGCTCATGAATAGAGGGAGGTTTGTACCTTTGGCAGGCTCTGCAGGGGAAAGTTGAGCTCTTGTCAGTATCCCATGCAATTGGCTTTTTAAATCATGGTAGCATCGATGTGTGATGTCACGTGTGGTACTGAGATTCAGCTATACCCAAAGGGCTGCAGATATTCAGTCTCGAGCGCTCAGGCCGAAAGGGTCAGCCAGCCTTGTAGGAAGACATGCACACCCTAGGAGAGGCTCTGTCACTTGTGTCTGGATCAGCAACCAACTGAATGGTAGAGTGTATTTTTATTGGTGAAAATAGACATTAATGTTGATGGTACAAGTTATAAATGGGCTCTCATTGCTGAGATGGAAGGTACATGAGATGTCTGCATTGGCTGAACAATTTTAGAGAACACCGTCCACGCTTCCATAATAGCACGAAAGAGTACGACCCCTCCTTGGGGACGATGCCCTGTTCATTCTGTGTCCAGCTCTGGCCACTGGGAGGTTGTGGATGCCTATGCTAGCTTGGCTTTTGGCTCAAATTAATATTTCATGCCAGGTACCTACAAAGATGTAGAACTGGAACTTTGTTGAACCTACAAAACGTGATGTCTGAGGATTTTTTGGTCCCTGTTTGCTAATCAGCATTTAGTTGAAAAATGTCTGTATGTACATGAGGCCAGAGCTGGTCTTAGACTTGCTCTCCTGGCAAGCTGGTGTGAGGAAGGAACTGCCATTGCAGCAGAGGGGAACTTAGCAAGCCTGTCATGGAGCACTTAAGAAGCCAGAGCCAGGGGGTTTGGGTGCATTAAAACCATCTTGCATTAACAGGTGGGACACAGAGCTGGTTGTGCCAAAGCTGAGTCCTGCTCAGAGCATTGTGCTATATGGTTCTTCAAGTTGGCTGAATGCTGGAATTCCCTTGGGCATCATTAAACAATCCTTTCATACACGAAGACTCCAGACCTAGGAAATCAGAACATCTGTGGTGGGGGCTAGGCAGCCCTAGTTGAGGGCCAGATACAGGCAGTTTAGGAAGCCCTGGAGGAAGAACCTGGTCCTAGGGATTGGCCAGGTGAGCCCTATCCTCTGGCCAGCTCAGACAGCAGGCTCGCCAGGGGGCAGGAAGAAACTGGAATGGCCTCCTAAGGGTGGAAGCCAGGGAGCTGGTTGTGCTGTGGATGCCCCAACATGTTCTGCCCTATCATTTTCAGGGGGGCTACTCTAAACATCTTGCAAGGGCCAGGTGTGAGCAATTGGGGGAGGGCCGCTCTGACTGAGAGGGCCTGCTGGAGATTCAGTACAGGCCAAACCCAGTCCTCACACACCTGCCTTACAAGCTGCTCGATAGCCATGGTGGGAGGAAGGTGCCAGCGGGGAGAGGTTCGACGTAAGTCAGGGTCTCTGAAGGGTGAGGTTTCTGTTGCAGTTCCAATTGGCCTTTCCTCTTCCTGCTGTGGCCATGGGCTGTGCAGGCTCAGTGCCTGGTCCAGTCGGCCTGCTCTTTTGGGAGCTCTGGGCAGGGAGCTGACATGCACCAGCCCAACCCTTTCCCACTGCAAAGCCTGTAGAGATACCCCGTTATCAGAATGGCAGGAGGTTCTGAAAGAACAGAGGAATGTCTCCATCACCCTGAAGAAGAGGGCCCTGGGACTTTGGGTTCAAATTTGACTGCCTTGCTTCAGGGGCAATGGCTTTTACATTTCGGGGTAAAAGCCAGCAGTGTTCCCAGGTGGCACAGTTTGGGAGTGCAGGCTCCCTGAGCAGGGTCATCTTGGGGAGGTAGGAAGGGCTTTATGGGGTTGGGGGGAGAGAGGGGGACCAGTCTGTACGGGGGCTGGCAGATGGGCGCAGGGCTGGGCATGTGGGACCAGGCCCTGGGGTAAAGTTCTTTCCCGTGCCTAGTGGACAGTCCACTGAGGGTGGACAGCAGCAACCGGTGGCAGGGCCCATGTCCTATAGCCACAGAGCAGTGTCCTGACTTCAACTACATGGACATCCCCATAATCCCATCTCCCTGCAGGACTGGGACCAGGTTCTGAAGTGACATTTGCCTTGTCTGCTCAGACGGGGCTGTTCTGACTCCCTGACTGAGTGCGGAGCAGAGACTCAGCCTGGCGTGAGGCCCAGTCTTGCTGGCATGTGTGTGTGAGCAGCGCCTTCCTCTGCTGTGCGCTGGCAGCCCTGTGTCCCAGCCATCATCCTGAAGCCCAGGAATTCTTAGGAGCCCGATTGTGCATACTTCTTGGCTCTATCTACCTGCCCTGAGCAACCAGTTATGAGACGTTCCCTGCTGTGAGAGCCAGGCTTCCAAGGAGAAGGGTCTGTGGCCTGGCGAGGTTGACAAGACCCTGAGCCAGCTGCCTGGGGCTCCCTAAATTCCCTCTGACTGCAACAGGCTAGCCCCAGCACTAGAACAGGCCAGGCTGGGGACATGGGTTGCTCAGAGATGGACCAGCAGCCCTGGCAGTGGGCAGGGGAGGTGGGGATCCTGCAGAGGGTCAGAAGGAAGAGGCGTGGCCTGCAGGGTTCCTAGTGGGGGGTGAGGTCTGGGACATGTCTGGCAGGAGAGGGGAGCAGATTTGTGAGCAGAGAAGAGGGTTTGGTGCTCTGAGGCGCTCCTGGATTCTTGGCTCTGTCCCTTACCAGCTGTGTGACTGAAGCTTACTGACTCAGTTTCCTATCGTCTCAGGCTCTGAGCTAATATTGCTTACCACAGGGGCCTGTGCTGTTAAGTGACATGTGAACCTGGGTGAGTGTTGAATGTGGTGACGGAAGCAGACGGCAGCGTCAGTGGTCCATGTCTCCTTCTGTGGAACTGGGCTGCATGGGGGAGCTGATCGTGGGGAGGAAGTCAAGAGCTTAGTCATCAAAACCAGCGATCTATGGGGGCCCTCTGCTTCCTGAGGGCTCTGTCTCCCATGGCCATGCTGTGTATCTGGACAATGCAAGCAGGCCCCACCCAGGGACGCCTCCGGAAGCGGGACAGGGTCCATTTCACCAGTTGTTACACTCTCCTGTTCCCACCTGCGCCCCAGCCCCTGGCTCACTCCTTTCCTCCTCCCCAGATTATCACTACCTCCTGAGTATCTACACCAGTTTCCTGATCTCCGACCCTGCTCCCCTGGTGCCTGGCGCTGGATGTCTGTGCAGAGGTGGGAAGGCAGCTCCTGCACGTCTCAGCCTGACCTGGGAGTGGGGCTTGGCAGGAAAAGGGTCAGCAGCCTGGCAGGGTTGACGAGACCTTGAGCTAGCTGCCTGGAGCTCCCTATATTACCTCCAACTGCAACAGGCTGCGCCCCAGCACCTAGGGTGGGGCTGTGCACATGAGCTAGTTCGGGCTGAGGACCTGTGTCACCAAGCCTAGTAGCAGGGCGTGTCGTCACACGTCGGGCTATGTCTTTGTGTCCAGCACACTTACCAGTGTTAGTTTTGGAGCTGCTGCTGACACTGAGTGCTGTGCTTGTGCCTCAGCCTTTTCTAAATGCTGGTTTAATCTTAAAACAACCAAGGTAGAGGCTATTCTTGTCTCCAGTGCACATGGGGAAATCTGAGGCATGGGAAGGGTAAGCCCAGGCCCAGCCATGCACTAGTGCAGAGTCATACCCATCTTTGCACTTGAACTCCAGGAGCTCAGCCAATGCTTCGGAAATGTTTGCTGAGCCAGACTGAGTTAGTGCCTGGTGCTGCTTTGTGTGGTCTGCCCCCTACTCTTGCTCATAGGGCCTCTATTTTCAGGGTGGCTGTTCAAGATCAGCAGGTAGATTCTGCTCCTGGGACTGGAGTGGGAAGGAGGCTGCACTTCCACCCAGCAGCCTGAGCTTTGGGGCAGGCTGTACTGGGGCTGGGACCTGGTGCCAACCCCAGCAGTGAGGAGCTTCAGGGAGGCCCTCTCACCTGCCTGGCCTGGGAAAGTTCTGGTCTCATTCCACCTGGCAGGAGCAACAAAGCCATCCACTTCTTGATGCAGTGAAACAGGCTCAACCCTCCCAGAGTAAAATAGCAGTTATGAAAAGAAAGTGGTAAACAAGCCCATCCCATCTCTGCAGGGTACATGGCATTCTGATTGAACTGTTCTGTTGCTACATGCTGGTGAGTTAGGGGATGTTTCAGTCTTGTTAGAGACACTTGCTATCTTTTTGTATTTTAATCTTCTGAGAATGTGGATGGGCAGCCAGTAAAAAGTTGCCTACTCCATCTTCACAGAGCTCTTAGCTAAGCTGCAGTGATACTGGCTAAGACACAACCCCATAAGATGTTTAGTTCCTGCTTTGGGAAGCAGATCAGCTTGGTTGAGCGTGGAATGTATATATTCTAAAAAGCAGTTGGAAATCTGTCAAGTACTTACTGGAAATGCATTCACTGTTCTGAATAGAGACACCTCAAATAATTATGATTTGTTGTCAATGCATCATCCCTTTATGGTCTGTGACTAGTTTTCTTAAGTATGTAGTGTGTACTCTTTATAATTTTGTTTGTGTTTTATTTTTACTTAGCAACTCTTTTTCATATAGATGGAATCAGAATAAATTTCACCCTACTCCTTTTCCAAAAAATGCCAACATTACTGGTGCCCCTGCATTTACTGGGTTAGTGTAGTCAGATCAAGGCGTAGAAACCTCAGGGTGATGTGCTGCAGGTGTGATGGGTGAGTCTAGATAATGCTGAGACCGAGTCCGGAGAGAATTGGTATTGGGATGACTCTACCTCATGGTGGGAATTGTCTAGTGCCGAGGACAGGCCTGGATATTGTGCATACTGCATCTCACTGGTTATAAGGAAGCCATTAATTTATTCACATTTTCCTCCACTGGAATGAGAATCCTTAGGGCCTAGAACACTGTGGGGCTTAGAGCATAACGTTTTAGGGAAATGATGGTATGGATGAAGGAAGATGCGGACACAGACCTTCGTCTTTGTGAGTCTGGTTACTGTGGATTGGAATCTGACAGCACTGGTTGCCCTGATCCAACACTGAGGATCAGATGTCGCCAGCACAGGTGTTCTGTGGGACCCCTCCTGACCAGCCTGGCAACCTTGGCTTCATCTCTTGTTACTAACCGTCCTCTGTGAGACCACCCTGGAATATTTTCACTTACTTGCTTTTTATCCCTGCGGCAGCCAAAGACATGAGCACTGGAGAAAGTGAGTGGTACATGCCTCCACCCTGACAAGCAACCCCATCAGGGCCACCTGGGGGCCAATGCACCCCTCCCTGTCCCCACTGGTGACCAGGTGCTCCTCATCAAGCTCAAGTACAGCCAGAGTTGGGAACTGTGGGACCCCCACTTCTCAAACTCCTGTGACCATGGGAAACATCCAAGGTCCCTAGGCCCCACTCCTGTGTCTGATACATTGGTGGTGGGAGTGTGTGTGCCTGAGGATCTGTCTGCATTTGTGACCAGCTCCCAGGACTCACCACTGCTGTCACTCTGAGAACCATTGCCCTGGGGGCTCGGCCATAGCAGCCCAAGTTGCCATCAACTGTCACAGGTCTTTTCTTTCTGTCCTGGGGCACTTGCTTTTCCCTCTGTGCTGATCTGTCCTTCTCTGAGCTCTGGACTATCCCTGACGGGGTGTAGGCAAGAAATGTCTAATTACTGTCCTCCGCCCAAAAGAGATTGGGATGCTTCACCCAATGGTATTTCACCCAATGGGGAAATGGACTGACCAAAGGGGGAGCTCAAAGCATCAGAGTGGACACCAGAGGCATCTAGACCTTAAAATTGGCCTTGGAGGTGACCGGAACGTGGTCTCGGGAGACCTGGGCTCAGGGCCAGGACTGCCGCAGCATTCCTGCTTCTCTGTGTGTCCTCCTTGCCAAGTTCTCTCCAAACAGTGGGGCTTCTGGCTCCTGTGGGCAGCTGAGAGGCACAGTGACCCCTCAGCTCTTATGTTTATACCTTAGATGCAGAGGTCCTTGCAGAGGCCAGCTTGTCTCCTTCTGGGTCCCATTTCCAAATTCCTAAGAAAAGGGACATGATAAGCCTGGTGCAGGGTCAACCTTTGTGTGCTAACATTCCACAGACTCAGGGGAAGGTAGATGTAATGAACATGTTACTATGTGGGTGTGGCCAAGCTGACACAGCAGGGGAAACGGCCATTAGGAGAGTCTGTCATACAGCACCCCAGAGGAGGGGGCCACACGGGAAGCAGAGGGTTGGGAGTGGGAGCTGCAGTTATTGTGCCAGAAGGAACAGGTGATGTCGAGAAGGCAGGTGTAGGTAGAGTTGGTTGGTCTCAGTAATGTCTGTGGGCTCTGGTTGTCTGGCACATGGCCTGGGGGTGACTGTGGCAGGGGGATAGTGGCCCAGACATGACAGCTCAATCCGGGAGGAGGTCAGTATGTGGCTCTGGGTGGGTTGGTTTGGGAAGCCAGAGGGGACAAGGCCAGCTGGTCACCATCTCTAGGAGCCGGCTGGTCCTAGCAGGTGCCATCTCTCCAGGGCCTGCAGAGCCCCCAGTGTCAAGCAGCAGAAGACAGAATTAAAGGGCAGATTATTCCAGGGTAGTTTGCAGAAAAATTGGAATTGGGGCAGACGTTGAAACATGTGCCCTGCAAATCCATTTGAAAGCCTGTCTGTGCAGACATGCAGGTGTGGGGCTGCCTCTTATCTGTAAGCCCAGACAGTCCCTCCTACACCAGGTGGGACCCCCACCTTCCTTTTGGTCACTGTGGCTGTGGTGACAGTGTGCCTCCACAGCCTCAAGGGGCAAGTACAATCGTTTTGGCCATGTTCGGCTAAGTGGGATGCTGTGGATAGCGGGTGTGCCTGGGTGTGGCTAGATGCTGGAGGAGCATGCATTCACTTTTGCAGTTGACATCCGCTGAGGCTATCGTGCCGCTGCTAAAGCCTGGGGAGCCAATGCACTGAGTCTGCCTTTGACTTTCTGCCCCTGGGGAAAGGAGTGTTTTGATGATGGCAAATCAGAGTTAGGACCTGCATGAAGTTTGCGTGCCTGACAGCCAGGCTAGCACATCAGGGCACACAGGTGGGGTTTGTAGGAAGCTATTATTTTCTATACCATGCAAAGAAGGCAGTGGGTATGTTTGGATTCTGCAGGGTCATTCAAGCACTGTCATGGCTTTTCAGAAGCAGGGGGGCTCAGACATGGGCTGAACCAAGCAAAATGTCCTATATGTTACTGAGAGACTATTGGACAGCAGAGGAAGTCTCATGAGTCAAGGAAAGAATTGCCCAGAAGCTGGAACATAATACAGAAACTGGAAATATGATACAGTGCATGGCTGGGAGTTGGGGTCAGTGAGAGTGGCCGGAAAGGCCGTCTGACACAGTCACAAAGGCTGAGACTGGACTTTGAGGTTTCACCCCTAAGTGAGTTATGCATATGAGGCTTGTTTCAGTCCTAAAGCATTTTTCTTCTCAATGTAAACTTTCAGAATCAAGTCTAGTGCCTGTGGCTAAGTTGGGCCTGGGTCTTTAATTCTGAATATACTGGAAAGCTTCCAACACACTCCAGCGTCACCTGCACCTGGTGCAGCTAGAAGAGTCCCTGTTGCTTAGGAGCCTTATGGGAGGGCTGGGCATGGCTCTGGGGGAAGCTAGAATGAAGGGTAGCAATTCATTAAAGCAAACACGTGCATCCCTCTAACCACACTCGTGCACCTACACGCATCAGAGTCTTGGAGGAGAGACCTCCTCTTTTTTTTTTTTTTTTTGGTACCACCTCTATTGTGAGCCTAAAGTCAATTCAATTAATCATCTATTTGTAATCATCTATTTCCTTCCTACGGGAGCTGCAAGGAGCCACAGGCTGTTGAGTGGACTACCTAGTGGGCTTGGTGGGTACGGGGGACTGAGAGGAGGGAAGGGGGGGGAGAATGGCTGAGGGTGGGTTCTGGCATTAGATCCTGGCAAGTATCCAAAGTCATCCCACCCTCTCTTCCTGCTGAGCCTGGTGGGAATATCTCCCGTATCCACTTGCCGGAAGCTTCACTCTGACCCATGGTGGGACCAGCATCCCCTCAGCCCCTGTGGGTGGCAGCATCTTCCTGGGACAGAGATGGACTTGATGGTGTCTGTGAGCTCATTAGGACTTGGAGTCTGCTCTTGCTGGTTTGGACCAGATCAAAAAGCGATTGGGACTTTTGGCAAGAAAAGCCAGTCTGCCTCTGCTGGGTGGCAGGGGCGGCAGGGGGCCCTTGAGCTGGTTCTCAGCAGCATGGTTAACAGCAGGACAAATGATCATTGTATTGCTCACTGACAGACAATGAACATCCAATTTTCATCATGAGGAAATCTTCTTCCCTTCTGGTTGTGAGGGAAAGGAAATTTTCATCTCTCCCCTTAATCAGAGAATGTGGGTCCACCCCAGAGAGTGACCTGTCAGAGCCCTGTGGGGTTGGTTTCTAGGGTTTCTTTCTGGGACAGGCCCAGAGGAATGATGGGCAAGGCCACAGAAGCTGGGGCTTCACCTCATGCACGGGAGGCAGGTCAGAGTAGGGTGGCTGCTTTGGGCCTCCCGACAGAGGGAGAGCGTGGCCATGTAGATGGGACAGCAGGAAAGGGGACTAGATTTGTCCTGGATGATTGGAGGGCAAGTGGACATGGCCGTTAGTGCCCAGAAGACCCAGAGCATGGATGAGAGGACAGCTGCATCCTGGTCCCCCTTCCGGCTTCTCTTCCTCCAAGGGCACCAGACCCCATCGAGTACCCAGTTCCCGGAGTGCTTCACTGTCCTGCCCTTCCATGAGTGGTGGCCTCCCGGAAGTCTCATCCTTTCTCAGGGTAAACCCAACGAGGGAGAAGGAGGCAAGAGGAAAGCCTGGAACGAAAAAGCCTTTCTGCCGTGAAGAAGGGATCTTCTCCTAAAAGAAGAGCAAAATAAAATCTCTGCTGTGGGTGTGAAGGCTCCTGCATACTTTGTCCATGCTTTCTAGACAACCTGAGCTTCAGACGAGAAAGGAATGATGGTGTTTGAGTGCATATTAGTGGAGGGCCGTTGTTTAAATGGCTTCCGTGTAGACTTGTAAAGCATACGTACACCACGAGGACTGCAGGGAGCAACCTGCAGGAGGCTGAATGACAGAGCCCAAAGCCGTTCATGTCTCCGTCCCTGGACTCTGTGATCCGTGTTGCCTTCTATGGCAAAAGGGACCCAGACAGAGAGTTATTTCTGCTATTGTTCAGTTGACCAGGGCAGGCCTTAGACTTTTTTGTGGGGTTCAATTACTAAATTTATCCTATGGTTTTGAGGACCATATTTTCTTGAATCAAAATGATGGAACTCTGATCTGATAAGAATGAGGACATGTACAGGGATAATATGACAGAGTATTTGGCATTAAATGTCCCCAGTTTTATGGGACACACTCAATTTCACAGGTGAAAAGGCAGATAGAAAAAAAGTTTTTCACAGGTGAAAAGGCAGATAGGAAAACAGTTTTTCTGTTTTGTGAAATTGAGGCTATCCCATAAAACTGGGGACAATTAATGCCTGCTATAATATGTGTCATAGGGGCCAACATATACCCTCCTCCTTTCCCCAAGCTCCCTTCTCACCTGTCTCTCCGCTTTGTATGTTATGAGGAAGGAAAGGGGATCAAAATTTGCCATGACGGCTTTCAGAGCCCTGTTCATCTCTGAACCAGAACAGAAAGGCCTCCTGGGTCTAAAAAATATAGAACCATTGCTTCAGTTCTCGCAATCAACATCCTAGGTAACGTTTACTCCGAACCTCAGAGGGTTTCGAGATGCTTCAGCACGTTCTGTACCTTGTCCATTTCCCATCAGCTGGTAGAGAAATGGAGTGCAGATGATGGGGGGAACGGCACAGTGTGGGCCATGAACAGAGGATGGGGTGCAGGACGGAGTGACCACAGGCCTGGCCACTTATTCTCGGGTGAATGTTGGGTCTGAACATTTGTTCTTGAAAAGACTGTTCAGGCAATTCTTGTGACTCTGTGATCGAGTTTTTCCATAGAAAGAAGTGAGATTGTGTAAATTCCTCTTTGTAGATCACAAGATCCATAGTTACATTTGAGCACGGCCAAAGGCAGATTTCATGATTTTGCTTCCTCTCTGTGGCTATTTTAAGTTGTGGGCCACCCCTGTTGTTTAGTGAAGAGGATCCCAACCAAGGCAGGTCATCTGGGCATGAGATGTTCGGTTGAACACAGAGATATTGTGGAGAGAAGGAACTCAATTACTGGCATGTTCTTTATGCCATCATGATGATGGCATTTGGTGAGATCTTCCTGCTGGAGTGAATTCTTGCTCTTTAAACTGATAGGCTTGACCCCAACTTTATAGCTTACTCTTCAGTCTTATGTAAAATGATATATGCCCATATTAATCTGAAATAAAAAAGAACCAAATATTCCACCTTCTATTGGTTCTTAGAAAAACAACAAACATGGATACAGTGTGACATTTATATTTTGCCCAACAAACTCCATTTTGGTGTAGGTATTCACTTTTTCATGAGAATACTACCATCACAAAGTTACATACACTGTGAAATTAAAACAGCTTACTCAGCTGCGGACCTCTAAATGCCTAGACCTTGATTTTCTCTTCTTTAAACTGGAGGGTGGATTTGGTCATCTCTAAGTTTTCATCTAGCTCAAACATTGTATTTTTCTCTGATTTTTATTATGTGAGTTTTGCCCTCCAAGGGTTACCTTGCTCCTTGTTAGCAAAAGGATAAAACTAGGGCCAACAGGCCCTTCTGACTGTGAGCTATTTCTTCTGGGTATGAAATTCCCAATATGTCTCTACAAGTTTTTCTGTCTGCCTTTTCACCTGTGAAAGAACCTATGGATCTGAATAAGTCAGGCAGAAAGTGTCATTAAGGTTAATAACATGGATTTTAAGGTACATTTTGGAAAGCTTCCTTTTATTCCCTCTACCAACAGGGGGAATTCCAAATGATACCTCTGTCTAAACTATGTGATAAGGTCCCCCACATAGGGAGGGTTGGAGTATCCAAGCCCCAGCCCTGGCCTTCCAGGGGCCCTGTGGCCAAGTCCTTGCCCCCTCCCAGTTGGTGTCCTCAGGTGTTTGAATTCCTGTCCAGGGAGGTCAGTGGGGACTAGATTGAGGGAGGTGAGAGGTGTTGACAGGCAGGATGGAAGTGGTCCTGTTGCTTGTGAGGCTTGCAGGGGATCCAGGTGCTCTGAGCAGGACCCTGGCACTGACCTCTCTCTAACTCTATGGACGTGGTGTGTGAGGGAGAGCGGGACAGTCAGCAGTACCCGGGGCCTGTCTGAGGGGTTTAGGAAACATTTGTTTTGTATAGAAATGACTCAGTGCTGGCTTTCCACTTCCAGTTAGGCGAACTCTACAAAATGTAACAAAGAATTGGAAAATCAACTCCTTGCTTACCAATGAAAAATCTTGTAGGATTCTGAAAACAATCAAACTCAACTAAAGCATAAACTTAACCTTTCTCAGATCCTAGAAGGATTCCTTAGGGAGGGGAGAGAAACAAGTTTTCCCACTGGCTAAAGACCAAGGACCTCTTTTTCTCTTTAATGGGGCCATAGTTGGGTAAAAGATACATCACTTTAAAACCACCTCTCAGCTGGAAGTACGTAATTTTTAGCGAGTCACAAAAAAATAGGGAAACTTACGCAGAGTTTCCTTGGTCACTTCCCCATCTGGGTGATCACGTACCCGGTACTGCAGCCGGGGGTGCTCCCGTGGGAGCAGGAAAAAGGTGTGTCCACCACCACCCATTAGGAGTGAGTGACACAGATCGTTAGGAAATCCTTACTCCCAAGGAGGTTATAAATCCCTGCCCGGGCAGCTGAGCTTCCACCGAAGGTGAAAATCTGACCTGGCAGCCTTCCCCCTGCAAGAAGCAACAAGGTGAAAGAATGCAGAGCTGCAGGTAAGAGGCTTGGAGAGAGGGAGAGAGAGAGAGAGAACGAGCATTATCTGGGAGTCAGCACATCTGAGTTCATTTCTCATGGGCTCTCTGGTGTCTCCAGACCTTGTCTGCGTGACCTTGCTGATCTGTGACCTTCACCTTAAGGTTGACCTTAAGCATTCCATGACCTCTCCGAGCTTCATTACTCTATCTGTCAACCCAGAAGGGCTAGATCATAGGGTTTCTGAGAACCTTCTGTGGTTTAGGTGACAGGCAAAAGGGCTGTGGAACCTGACAGGAGGAGATTGATTGTCACAGAACAGTTTCCACCTCATGGAGGCTGCCCTCGTGAGATGGACGCTCACTGGATGCACAGGCTCCCTTCCTTGGGATTTTCCGGGGGAGAATGTTTGGTTGTTTTAGAAGTAAACATAGGTTCTCTGATGTCTGAGCTCTCAGTGTTGACTGAGCAGTAAGGCTGGTGGGAGGGAGCAGGGCCCAGTCAGGGCTGCAGTGTGGGGCTGACTGGCCTGAGCTAAGTCCAGCTTTGCCACTGCCTAGCCGTGTGATGTCACACAGCTCGCTTTCCCCATCTGCAAATAGTGACCATCACCGTCATGAATCCGAACAACATGAGCACTTGAGAGAGACTGAGACCGACAGGGTGCTGCGAGGATGTTCGCTCTTACTCTTTGAAGCTGCCTCTCTTGAATCCCATTTCCTTTTGGAGCCTTTCCTCTTCTCCGAGCCCCAGCCCCCCAACTCTGCCTCTAAGATGGTGCGATCTTAGTCAAGACTCTATCTCTCTGGGTTTGCTCTTGTATAAATAAATGGAGACAACTGGGCGTCCTGACCTTCCCGTCCCCCCAGCACTGTGTCTGCAGTGGGAGGGGCTTCCTCTTGTCTCCCACCAGACTCACTGTTCCCTTGCCTATGTTTCCAGCTCTCCCCGCCCCACGCCAGCTGGAACCCTTTCCCCCTGCTCACTTGGCACTCCCACGTCACAGATGTGCGCCTTCTTTCAAATCTTATTCATGTTAATTGCAGTTTTCTTTTCCATTTTTTTCTTTTTTTCTTTGGTTAATCCAAAAGGCAAGAAGGAAGCTTAGCTTAATGGGTTGGGGGAGCTGGGAGGATAGTCTCTGCTTGAGATGATCTGCTGGCCTGGGACCCCCCTTCCCGTCCTACCCACTGGCCTTCCCTCAGCATCCTTGCTCCCACCCCCAACCTGCAAAGCCCAACTGTTTGACAGCTAGAGTTGAGTAATGCAGAAGATCCAGAAACCCTGATCCCTCCTCCAGACCACCAAGAGAGCTTAGTGGGCCCCTGGCAACACATGACACAAGGTTCAGATTGCCTTTTTATGCTGTCCTCACTGCTTTCTACATGGAGGGTGCTTGATCATGACACCGCCTTTGGCCAGTGGTCCTCAAACTTGAGCCTGCATCAGAGTCATCTGCTGGACTTATTATTAGTAGTAGTATTACTTTTGAGACTGAGTTTCACTCTGTAGCCCTGGGTAGAATGCTGTAGCATCAGAGCTCGCAGCAACTCGAAACTCCTGTGTTCAAGAGATCCTTTTGCCTCAGCCTCCTGAGTAGCTGGAATTACAGGTGTGTGTGAGCCACTACAACCAGCTAATTTTTCTATTTTTAGTAGAGATGTGGTCTTGCTCTTGCTCAAGCTGGTCTCTTACTCCTAAGTTCAAGCAATCTACCTGCCTTCGCCTCCCAAAGTGCTAGGATTCAGGCTTGAACCACTGTGCCCAGCCAGCTTATTAAAACATCGATTGCTGGGCCTACCCAGATTTTCTGATTCAGGCTATTGTTTGGGGGCCTGAGATTCTGTATTTCTAGTCAGCTCCCAGAGTAATGCTGATGCTACTGGTCTGTGGACCACACTTGGAGAACCACTTCCTCAGGAGGAAAGCAGATATCACACCCGGTGACAAGCCTGTGAGGGAGCTGTCCCAGGACGAGGGCCGTTTGGGATCAATGCTTCTCAATCACATCAGGAGTCTTGTTAATAAGGCTCTGACTCCTGAGGTCTGAGGTGTGGCTTAAGAGTCTACATTTCTCACAAGTGATGTTTATCCTGCTGGTCCATAGACCACACTTTGAGTGGAAAGGCTTTAGAAAACTCAGGAGGAGGTCTTCTTATGTGGGGGCAAGGAAGAAGTTAAGATAAAGTTTTGGGTGGATCCTACATTTCTAAAGCTAATATTCATCAGAATATTTTAAATGTAGGCAGAATTCTATGATGACTCCCACTGATTCATGCTCTCATATAATCCCCTCCCTGTGAGATATTCGAATGGATGGACTATGACTACCGTGATCAAGTTACTTTATATGGCAAAGGTGAAGGAATTTTGCAGATGTCTTTCAGGTTGCCTCCCACTTGACTGGAAGTTAAGGAAAAGGAAGACCAACCATACCGGGTGGGCCTGACATAATCAGGTGGGCTCTTAGAAGAATCAAGTGGTCAGAAAGATTTGAAGCAGCAGCAGATGAGGTTCTGTTGGCCTTGAAGAAACAACCGTCATGCTATGGAGAGGGCCATAGGGCAGGAGAACATGGATGGTGTCTGTAGCTGAGAGAAGTCTCATTCAGCAAGACAGGGGAGACCCCAGGCCTACAACCACAACCATCATGGGAGCTTGAAACAGCACTGGGAACTCCAGGAAGGAGCATGGTCCAAAGGACACCTTAATTTCAGTCTGTGGAACCCTGAGCAGATATTCCGTCTAAGCTGAGCCCAGATATCTGACCTATAGCAGTGTGTTACCAAATGGGGTTGTATTAAGTGACTGAGTTTGTGCTGGTTTGTTACACAGCAATCAAAAAGGAATACAATGTCCTCGTCCTTGTTATCAGACATGGTAGGCTCAGGTATGCTGTGACAATAAGCTAACGCCCCTCGGTAGCCTAATACAACACAGGTTTATTTCGTGTTCATGCTGCATGGCTGTCCTTGGTAACCGTGTCAGATTGTAATGACTCATTTCAGCCACTTGAGGACCCAGGCCATTTTCAAAACAGAATTTACAGAGACCATCAGTGGGGCTCATCTTGTTCTGACACCAGTGCTGGGGGTGGGAGGTTATTTCTATTTATCAGAAGGAGAAACAGATACAGCAGGAGCAAGTGAGCTGATCCTAGATGGTAGTGGGCCTCAGCCTCTGCACGATGGCTTGACTGTGCCGTGCTGACAGCCCAGGGCTCCGTTTCACCGTGGTGCAGACCAGAGCAAGGAAATGCACAACCTGGGGACACATGGGGCCTTCCTAGTCACGTTGGCCTTCACGGCTGCAGGAGAGTGAATACTGGTGGACACAAGTGTACCTTCTGTACACTGTCGCTTAGCTAGGTCAGTCGGAGTAGGAGAAAAAGGATCGCCAAGCTCTGTGGGGTGTGTACGCCACCAGGACCAAGCAGGTCGAACACCTGCCCTCAGAGAGAAGCCAGAGGGGCTGGAGTAGTGAGAAGGAAACTCTTGCCCACAGCCCCAAGGAGAGCTGAGTTTCCTAGGGGGACTTTCTGGGTTTAGGGGGGAAAACCCAATAAATATGGGTTGTCTTCAGGCTAAAGATCAGGTTTTCTTGTGGTGAGGGGTGAGGGATTTTCCCCATAGTGTGGATAAAAAATCACTTGGGTTTTTCAGTCTTTTTTTTTCTTGTTCTTGATTTTTATCTTTTCTTGTGGACCCAGGGCTCAGGATAGCTACTGCCCTTGGTGACCCTCAGAGGATAAGCCATCCTAGATGGGCACGTTTTCCAGAGAGTAGAAAGTGATCTTTCAAAGCATAAAAAGAAAATGTTGATGGGGTGCTATGGCTCACACCTGTTATCTTAGGACTCTGGGAGGCTGAGGCCGGAGTTTGAGGCCAGGAGTTTGAGACCAGCTTGAGCAAGTGTGAGACCTTGTCTCTATAAAAAATAGAAAAATCAGCCAGGTGTTGTAGCAGGTGCCTATAGTCTCAGCTACTTAAGAGGCTGAGGCAGGAGGATCACTGCCAGGATTTGGGAGTTGCAATGAGCTATGACGATGCCACTGCACTCTAGTGTAGGTGACAGAGTGAGACCCTGTCTTACTAAAAAAAATCCTGTTTGTTTTGACATCTTAGCCATTTGGAAGGAATTATTTCATATATATGTATTTGGAAGGAATTATTCATATATATATATATGTTATTCATATATATATCTTGGTGAAAATTTAATTATTTAATTTAATCTAATTATTCATATATATATATATCTTGGTGAAAATTTATATTCATTGTAAATCGATGCCAAAAAACCTTGAAGTACTTTTTTTTAGTAATGATCTCATTTGCTCTGGAGGGCCCTCTTCACTAGGGAAAGAGAATTAAATCTCTCACTACATGTCATCTGCGCCTCCCTTGACTCAAATCTGCCTCTCTTGGGTTCATTCAGTTCCTTCTGAGTAGACACTCTTCTTTCTCACAAAACACCTTCCTCTATCCAGGAATGAGCCTGAGAACAGGGGGATGGCAGGGAGGGATCCACACATTGAAAAGGAATACTAGTCCTAGTCCTTGTTATCAGACATGGTAGGCCCAGGTATGCTGTGACAATAAGCTAACGCCCCTCGGTAGCCTAATACAACACAGGTTTATTTCGTGTTCATGCTGCATGGCTGTCCTTGGTAATCGTGTCAGATTGTAATGACTCATTTCAGCCACTTGAGGACCCAGGCCATTTTCAAAGTAGAATTTACAGAGACCATCAGTGGGGCTCATGTTGTTCTGACAGCAGACCTGGGGTCTGCACTGGCTTCTGTGTCCTGTTGAATCCATTGTTGTGCTCTCTGGCTGGGAAAACCCGAGCTCTGGTGCCTCTGTGAAGCTGCAGCCAAGGATCTGGCTGGCTTAGGCCCACCTGTGGGGCTCCACGGTTCCTCCGCATCTTGGCCATCACCTTGTTCCTTCCCTGGCTTAGATTTTCCAGGGAATACCAAAAATGTTTAGGGACCATTATGGTACAAGCTCCAACCCCAAAGAGCAGATGCTACCACATCTGTCGCTGGGCTGTGAAGATGGTTTGGAGCACGAGGAATGCCAAGGTAGGAGAGCGTGGTAGGCTCAAGGCCTCGGCAATTTCCCCACACTGGGCCACACAGCTCCTTAGTGACTGGGTAGCCTGTGGCCTCTGCTGTCCATCACCTTGTCTTTCATCACAGCAGCCCCATGTCAGCCAGATCTCTTCTCACCTCCCATTCCACTGGAAGTGGGAGGACTGGATTTCTCCCATCAGTGAAGAGCTAGGGTTGCAGGGAACTGACCTAGCATCCCTTCTACCTCTTAGGACGTATCATTATTTTCATTCTTCCCTGGTGCCCCTTTCCTCACCAAGGTGGGATTCCCCTAGAGAAGTGTTTTCCAACCTTTTTTATCTCACAGCATCTTTGAACCTATAGTTAAACTTCCATGGCACGCTTCAATTATGCTGATAAAAAGAAGAGTAAAAGAATATACTTATTGTGCTTTGGACTTCTTTCAAAAATAATTTAATTAGTGATCTTTAAAAATTTTCATGGCACCCCTAAGATCCTACGTGCCATAGCAGGTACTGCCCTAGAAAACTCAATTTCATAAAAGAGCAAAAGTTCCTTTGCTTTTAGCTTTCCTGTCTCCTACCTTTTGTTCCTTTGTTGTCAGATTTTGAACCAAGAGTAAAAAGCAGGACTGTTTGCCCATTTGTCTTGCACTTATGTGCTTTTGCCCTGGAGCCCAAAGGGTCTTTTCTACTACTTCCCTTTCCTACCAGGAAGGAACTTTTTGTCACATCCACTTCCTTCCCTCCTTTCTGAGAAGGTCTTTGACCTTCCCTTTTTCTGGGGTCATAGGAGTAGAAGAATCCAGAATAGCAAGAAGGGAAACACATTAGGAGGTAATTAAAATAGTATCTTTCATGTGCTGTTCCATCCCAGAGAAAGAGGGTTTTCAGCAAAATTTAAACCATTCTTCATGATTCAGGGAAATCAGTAGGAACTTCAACTATTTTGTGCTGCCACATCCTGATATCCTCAGTTGGGCACAATAATGTGGAAAGGAATGTTTGTAACTGTTCCCAAAGACCACAGCTTGCTGCACTTTTTGGTTCTTGCATCTGTTTTAGTGGTTTTCCTGTTTCCTCTGATATCAGGCAATTTGGTACCACTTTTTTTCAGTGTGTGTTTTCTTCTACCAGCCCTCTCCCTCTTCCTAATTTGCAATCTTGAATCTGTTTTTGATTGTGCATTCTGTCCACCTACTGCTTCATGAAAAACTACCCCCAAACTTATAATGACAACCATTTTATTGTAAAACACCTTCTGTACATTATGAATTTGAGAAGGGCTTAGCTAGGTGATTCTTCTGCTCCATGTTGTTGGGTTGAGTTCACACAGTGGTACCCAGCTGGTGAACGGACTCATTTGGAGAGTCTAAGATGGCCTTCTTCACATGGCTGGCACCTTTGAGGAGATTCATGGGAACCTGGGTATACCTGGGGCTATCAAACATACCCCCTACGTGTGGCCTTTCTCACAAAGTGTTCTGCTTACATGGTGACTGGCTTCCCATAGAGTGAACATCCTATGGAAATCAAGTGGAAGCTCCATGGATTTTTCTGACCTAGCTTCAGAGCTTACATACCATCACTACTGCATTCTGTTGGTTATATGCAAGTTATAGGTCAGCCCATATTCAAAGGAGATGAGTTGGACTCCACCTCTTGATGGCAGAGTGGCATGGTCACATTCTGGAAGACCATGTGGGATGAGAGATATTGTTGTAATCATCTTTGGAAAACACAATCTACTACTCTGAAAAACTAGCCACACTCATACAAATCAAGAGAAAGAGCTTCTGAAAGAAGGCTTCAAAACTTCTTATGTGAGTACAGTACATGCCTTTTTACCAGCATCCTACTGGTTTTCTTTCAGCTATCCAGCCCTTTCTGTTCTTGTTTATTCTGTCTTTGTCATTTTTAACATGGGCAAGTTTTCTGGGAGACTGATTATTCAAATATTTGAGATGTTGCCTACATTTAGACAACAAGAGGTTGAAAACAATGTTTGGCTTAAAGGGTGTGTGTCCACTGACAACCAGCCCTCTGTCTCAATGTTCACAGAGGCTCGGTTACTAATTAACCTTACTCAGTGAGTAGTCCAACAGAATTATAACCCCAAATGCCTGGGAGAACTCAGAAGTCCCAAGTCTTGGCTTTGCCTTTGCTATCCATGGTACTTTTGGGAAGTGAGTTGAGTCTGTTCAACTGTTGTCTGATTAAGCCTTCTCACTTGATGCTTTAGAAATTGTAACTATACCCAGGATAGAGGCCTAAGTTCAAATCCAGATCAACTTAGAATCCAAGGGTTTTACTTCTATGAGGGACCTGGGGGCTCTGGTTAGCCTAAGGTTTTTGTCTTAGAGATGGAGAAATTGTAACTCAGATTGACTACATGACTTTGGGGTTGCCTAAGATTAAATAGCTAGTTAATGGCAGAGTAAGGAACGGAGGCTTGTTCCAACCTCCCATGTCATGTGCTTAGCGACGCTGGTGTTAAGATGTCAGTATGAGTCATCAGAAGCCTTAGAATCCCTGGCAGGCCTTGAATGTGTATGTGTGTCTCTTTGTATGTATTTATGGTTGTATATTTAGATGTTAAATGCATTTCTATCATGCGGATGTATGCACTTGGGCTTTTGATTCTATTAGGTAAAGTTGTGCACAGTTCTCATAGAGTAACTGGTGTTGACAAAGCTACTGGTTACAATAGCTGCAAGTTCTCAGGCTGGGCTGTGGAGTGGACCTTTAGGAGGAATTAGATGGAATGTAGACAGTGGAAGCTCTGAACCATCTCCCAGGTGTGCTGTCTCCCAGGTTAGCTGAGTCTTCTTGTGTGGAACATTGAGCACTTTCTTTTGCGGCACTGCTGAGCTCTTTACACACCACATGCCACTGAATCCCCCATGTTGCCCACCAGGGTATGTCCATTTTACAGGGGTGGGCTTCACACCTTGAGTGTCACACAGGTAATGTAACCTCTCCAGTAGGCAGGAAGGTAGGGTGCCCACTTGCCTTGTCTATGTACTTTCTACTGTGCCCTTCTGTATAGACTCCCTAATCCTCAGGGCTATGGGAAGATGTAGGCAGACTTATGTGCTGCCCCAGAGGGTGGAATCTGAATGAAGTTTAGAGGGAGGCCAACTTAGGCTATGGAGTGACAGGACTGGAAGTGCCCATCTTGTGATGGGTAAGCTTGTCCTTCTACTGGGGACAGTGGGTTTGGGGAGACTGTTTGGGTAGACAAATCAAGTTAATGGCTTCTGGAGCCCCTGTACCTTCAGACTTTGATGCCTCTACAGACCAAGGATTGTGCAGACTCTGGTTTATATCCTGTTTCATCTTTCCATTAGCTCTGTGGACTTGGGCAAGGATTAAATGTATCTGAGTCTATTTCTGTTGCTCTGTGTTTACAAGGGGATGCTGTGCTCTACAAGGCTCACACATTTTGTCCTCTGGAGTTGTACAGAGTGGCAAATCCCTATTACACCAATATCAGGCCAGGAGAATTTGAATCCTGGTGGATATGCTCTGTAGGTGCCCAAGGCCTCCAGGGTAGAGCTTCTTCATTGGTGATTTTGGAGAAGGATGGAGACTATTCTAGGCTGGAGGAGTGGTCGTGGTGGGTGTCAGCTTGGCAGAGGGCCTGACGTGGGGAGAAGGTAAAAGAAGTTTTGGTTTATAGTCCAGCCTGCTGGGGCCCTGACTGACCCAGGATTACCTGGAAGAGAATGCGCGAATGGCAGATTTGAATGAGGGAGAACCGGAGTTGGGTTGATGGACTAAAAAAGTGTCTCTTGGTCAGTGCTTATTGGGAGTTGATCAAGTTCAGAAGGTTTGACAGGCAAAGGGTTGTTTTAGCAAGAAGGGATGCTTGTTAGCAAGAAGTAAAATATATGGGGCCCTTGGTGGAGTTACCTGTGGCAGTCTCTGCATTTGGCACAGTGAGATTCACCCATTCTGCCAAAGATTGGTCTCCAGAAAGTGATTCCATACCCCCAGGTCCCACCAGGGACAGGAGACCAGTGTCAAGGACACCTCCACTGCCATTCTGACGTGGCTGTGCTGCTCTGAGGCTTCCTTCCCATAACTCTGTGGGGGAAAGCTAGCTTTTCTTTCTCTTATAGCATGAAGGTAATTTGTGGGCAACCTATCAAAAGTTCTTAGTTTGAGCCAGTACATTTTCTAGCAACAGTTGCCTCAAACCTGGTCATAAACATACCTGCATCTGAACCCCGAAGGCTCTATCCTCAATCTCTTAAAACCCTGAGGTTTCCCAAGACTCAGTTAAAGAATACTTTTTTTCCTCATTAGTATAGTGATGAGAAATAAAAAACCTTTTTTATTGCTTCAGCTTTCAATTAAAGTTTTCCAAGCTTAATTTTGACGTGAACATTTATTAATATTTACTCATGGGTTTTGAAAGGTTTTATGCAGCATGGGTTCTTAGGAATTGATTTTACACACTAGAGGTGACTTGGTGGTGTGTGTAAGGCGTGACAGCTAAGTGACTTTATGAACAGTCAACATACGTCACCTTGTTTTTGTTCTTGGGATGACTGTGCCACCTGACTCAGAGATGGGACAGTTGCCTAAAAACTTCCAGGAATAAGGTAAGGATTGAAATAAAGTTTAATCTGGGTTAATTCAACACAACTATATTCAAATACGCTATAGAATAAAACATCCATTCCTTTTACATGCTTAAAGATTTATTTCTGCAGCTATCATTGACTTACTTATTTTCAATCTATTAAAAAGTGTATTCCTGTGTGTATTCTGCAGTATTTAGGGGCAAAGTTTAATGATAACTGTGACTTTCTGGTGTTCAGGAGAAAATGTGTAGGTATTATGTGTGTTGTGTGTGTGGCAGGAGAGAGAATAAGAGGGAGAGTAAAGTAAATGCAGCAAAGTGTTAAAAATCAGTGAATTTATGACTTTGTCACATTATTCTTTCAACTTTTCATTATGTTTGTCATTTTTAAAAATTAAATTATGTGGTGGAGCAAACACTTACCTACCCTTAGTCTATATGTGTTGCCTATGAACAGAAGTCAGGGGCCAAGAAGGAGATGCCTGGGGGTCAAGGGCAGGTCATCCATTACCTGGACCTCTGCATGCTACTGGGGACACTCTGTGCCACCTGTGTGCCACTGTCCAGCTCAGACCTGTGCCATCAGCTCTTTCTATCTTCCTATATTCCTTTTCTTTCCTTCCAATCTTCACCCATTTTTCTTTTTTTTAAATTTTTTAAATTTTTAAATTTTTAAATTTTATGGCCTTTATTATTAAATCATAGCTGTGTACAATAGTGCAATCAAGGGGTACAATGTGCTGGTTTCATATACAATCTTAACTATTTTCATCAAACGGATTAACATAGCCTTCCTGGTATTCTCTCAGTTATTATATGAAGACATTTGTATTCTGCATTTAATAAGGTTCGCCTGTACCCTTCTAAGATGCACCATAGGTGTGGCCCCACCAATTACCCTCCCTCCGCCCCTCCTCCCCTCCCCTCCCTTGCCCCTTTCCCCATATTCTTGTGCTATAGTTGGGTTATACCCTTCATACGATAGCTATAAATTAGCTTCATAGTAGGGCTGAGTACATTGGATACTTTTTCTTCCATTCTTGAGATACTTTGCTTCACCCATTTTTCTTACGCCTGGCCCTGCTTTTCATCTATCCTTCTGTTTCCGTACATT
>CAUYON010076587.1:0-15303 GCA_963573935.1 Arctocebus calabarensis
GTAGTCCCAGCTACTCGGGAGGCTGAGGCAAGAGAATCGCTTAAGCCCAAGAGCTGGAGGTTGCTGTGAGCAGTGTGACGCCACGGCACTCTACCCAGGGCGATAAAGTGAGACTCTGTCTCTACAAAAAAAATAAAAAAATAAATAAAAATAAAATGCTGAGTGTTGTGCTAAATATGGCTATACTAAATCAATGTTTTATTCACTTGTCACAGCATCCTCATATGCTAGGTGTTAACTTTAGCCCCATTTATAGATGAGGAAACTGAGATACAAAGATTATTTTTTAAGTTGACCAAAGTCCTAAACTGCAATAGTCTAAACTGACAAGGATGGTTTATGATGCTTCACTATACCCTTATATATAACAGTAAAAAGGCAGAAATTATAACTGTCAATGAATGTCTAATTTATTAGAAGAGAGCCATAAAACAGAATATTGTACTACCAAAATTAAACTCATCTATTGAAGAAAATGAAATAATAATAAAATAATAGGAGAAAATGTTCAACATAAACGTTACCTTAAAAAAGCAGGGTAGAAAATATGTGTGTGCAATAGAGAAATAGAGAGAAAGGAGGAGGTTGAGGAGGAGGGAAGGAAGTAGGGAGAGAAAAGAGATCGGGGAAATACACCAGAATGTTAATAGTGTGTCAGAACTTTTCAGTTTGCACACTTTAAATACGTGCAGTTTATTGCATGTCAATTATACCTCAATAAAGTTGTTTAAAAAACTTTAACAGAGGGTTTCTAGATGGTAGAATCGTATATCATTTTCATTTTATTTTTTATTTTCTTTATTATCAAAATACTCTAAACAGAGTACATTGCAGCAGTAACAATAATGGGGAATTAAATGGTAATTTTGAAGTTTTTTTTTTGTTTTTTTTTTTTGAGACAGGGTTTCACTTTGTCTCCCTGGGTAGAATGCCATATCATCACAACTCACAGCAACCTCAAACTCTTGGGCTAAAGCAATCCTCTTGTCTCTGTCTCCCAAACAGCTGAGACTACAGGTGCCTGATGCAACGTCCAGCTATTTTTAGAGACAGAGTCTCACTCTTGCTCAGGCTGGTCTAGAACTCCTGAGCTTAGGCTGGTCTCAAATTCCTGAGCTCAGTCAGGCAATCCACCTGCCTTGGCCTCCCAGGTGTTGAGATTACAGGCATGAGCCACCATGCCTGGCCATAAATGGTAATTTTGAAGAGTTTATAAAAGGGAGCTCTGGGAAGTAATATGGGAAAAGAAAATTCTGATTTAATTGGTACATGGTGGGACTCCAATATATTTTTGTTTATTAATCGCCCAGGTAATTCTAATATGTGATTAGGGATGAGAGCCACTGGTAGACACAGAACACCCAGCCCAGCGGCTGGTCTGTAGTTCATACTTGATAAATGGTGGCCATCATTACTCTCACCATGATCAGTATTGCTGTCATTATGTCTTCAGCATCACTGGTATATTTACATTCTCATATTAAGTGAGAGAAAGTGTCTAGGTGGAACAGATGGCTCAGGCGTTGGCAGATTCATTGAAAACACCAATGAGTAATCAGGTGTTGGGCTGGTGATATTTTCCTGTCATAGACTCTGTCAGAGGCTTTCATTTCCCCAGGCCTATGGGATTAGTAACGCAGAGCACTTCCAGACTATTAGTGTATAAAACTACAATGCAAAAACTTTTTACTAAAATTAACAATGCCAGGCCAGCCATAAAGAAATTCATCTCCCAAGTGACAAGTTCAGCAGAGCCATACCAACTTCTGTAACAGATGTCTAGACAATTTGACTTTGAAATACAGACCCCAAACCTGAACAGCCTGACGTTTCCCAGCCAGTGCCCAGCCAAAGTTCAAAATAAGAGACGAAGCAGGAATAGAAGATTTGAAGATTATAAATAAACTTATTCATAGGGAATGCAGAACAAGTACAGCAAGCTGAAAATTGATTGCCCAGAGAGGATGACTCATCAATGAGACCATAAAAGACCATCTTGCAGTGATCACACAGCAAGACGGTTCATTGTCCTTAAACATTAACTGCCTGTCACACCAGGCCTCCCACCAGCAGGCTGCAAAGCCCAGAGCTGGCCTCATTAAAGCGTTCTAGACATCTCTGCCCAGCAAAAAGCAATCCATTTCTTTTTGATGCCCCACACGGCAGTAAATATGCTCAGGATCCAGTGCCCTAGATTCCTAGTGTGTCAGCCAGTTGAAAGGATTTGGTCTGGGTCAGGCTGGCCTGTCTGATCATTTTAAGGCATCTCATTTTTGATGGAATATTTTACGGCTACCAATCTCAACAGGTGGACGAGGTCAGACTGAGAGCAACCTAAGATAGTCTCCACCTGCGGGGGCAGTGGGAAACCCACTGCTCTTGCTTTCCATATATCTTTTGAAGAGTCAAACAACCCAGAGCAACCCCGCCAGGCCATCTATAAAATTATGCTTTCTTGCTACCTGCTTCTGTGGCCTAATAGGTGTGTTTCCAGACACTCGAAATTTATGTCTAGAGCCTCAAGGTTTTACTACAATGACAGCCTCTAAATGACACTGAAATTCAAAGGTACCATGAACAGTAAATTATTATGAGGAAAATCAACAGAGATGACAGTCATCTGACAAACATCTCCTAAGCCCTGACTAGGAAATAATACTGTGATCACTGGAGCTGGGAAAGGACCAGACATTAATTCTCTTATTAAGGAACTTGAGGCCTCATGAGGAGTGGTAGGGTGAGCTATGAGCCTAACGAGATGAATGGGAAGTGGCAAGGTCACACAGGAAACACAGGTAAGATAATGGAGCAGTGACTTCCATTTCATAGAGTCGATCAAAGGAGACTTTGAGTATTTGATGGTATTTGAGCTGGGCTTTAAAGATACATAAGAGGGGATCATGTATAGATATAAATACACCTCAAAACACAAAAAGGGCAGGTCCTTTCAGAGCCTGTACGGGCATAGGGCCAGCAAAACCTCCTAAAGGTCAGGACAATGCCTACCATAGGCTGTCAAGGATCGTAGGTGTGTCACCAAATTAGACTGAAAGCCACCAGAGAGAGGCCAAGTTCAGGAAGGAGACAGCAAGCACTGGAGTCCAATACACCTTCTGATATACTGGCTGGCAAGGATTGGTGAAGAAGGAGGATGTGGGTTAAATATATTGCAGCACATGTAGACAGCAGACTAAAATGTGCTCATTTAAAGTGACGAAATACATATGAGCTTACTGACATGGCAAGGGATCCTTAGCATATAAGAAGGAAAAAGCAGGCTGAAGAATGTTTTATACTAAAGATCATCCACATGTGTAGCAACATGAGTCCTGCTCCACTAACCTATGTGTGCAAGAAACATCTCAGTTCTTCACACCAAGTTTGATCTAACTTTGAGCTCTAGATTCAGCAGAAAGTTCCATCTCACCCAATTATAGGGCTATTTTTTATATCCCTATTGCTGTGCAAGAACATCAGCACCTTAGACAGCATCCACACAACAAAGTATGGCCTCTCCTCTTCAGTCCATCATCCTCTCCACCATTAACCTCATCATCCATGCCTGCATGCTCCTCGAAGTTCACCTGTACCAAACATATAACAGGAAAACCCAAAATAGAAATACCTTAAACAACATGGGAATTTATCTCTCTAGCACAAAAAAGAATCTACAGGTAGACAAGCCAGGGCAGATGTGGCAGCTTCACAACAGGGCCTTCTTTACCATCCTAGTACATGGGTTTCATCTTCCAGGGCACCTCATGGTCAAAAGAGGATGCTGGAGCTCCACCATCACGGCCTCATTGTGGATCAGAAGGAGGATAATAGAGAGAAGAGGAAAAACAATTCTCTTTTACAAAGCACATACAAAATAAACTTTTCTAAATCACATGGCCACAAAGGAGGTTGGGAATTATTTTCTGTATCCCAGATGGGTTTCTCCCTATCTAAAACTGAGTTTCTCCCTTTATTAATGGGTAAGAGACTTAAACAGAAACTTCTCTGAAGATGACAAATAACCAACAAACACATGAAAAAATGTTCATCATCCCTAATCATCAGACCAACATCCCCTGGGTGAAGGGCCTAACTGCAATCTGAACTTTACCTTAAAAATGTAAACAATTAACTTAATTACCTTAATGTAAACAAAAAACATTTGTACCTTCACATTAATCTGAAATAAAAAAAATAAAATTGAGGTGCTATTGCTAAGAACAAAAAAGAGATTGGATATAGACTCCAACACAGATGTATAAGTAAAGAAGAGAAGAAAAGTGACAGCAAATTCTGGAAGATCATCAACATTTGAGAGATAAACAAAGAACGAACAATCCGTAGAGGGACTGAGAACAAGCCATTACAGAGAGAGATGTTATGAAAGATAGAGTATCAAAAAAGACAAAGTACAAGATTTTCAAGCTAAGGGAATGATCAATAGGGTAGGATTAGGCCAGAAAATTGATCAATTGAAATAATTCAATTGTTCAAAGAAAACAGATCTTTAGAAAACAGAGACATCAGGGACTATTTTCTTTGTTATACTCTTCCCAGGTGCTCAAGATTACTCTAAACACATAGTTAGATAGATTCTATCTATAGAATAGATGTCCCCAGGGGCCATCCTACCACATTAACATTCCATATGAGGCCTCCATGCTTGCTTATATCCAGAGGCCACAGGCACAAAATTCTGGTGCATTCTTTATAGGAGTAAAAATACATTGATCCTTCTTATAAGAGATGAATAGGCCAGAGAGACTCAGGAAGAAATCCAGTGCCCACTTAGAGTATAGGATGAGAAAAGCAGCTATCATTTATTAAATGTATGTTACATGCCAGGCACAATGAAGTGCTAAATGACTGTCTATGTGTGTGCACGTGTGCTTGTGCATGTGAAGACACATGCATGTTTGTGTAGATAATTAATCCCCCAAATGTTCTGTGAGGCAGTGTCCTAGCTAAAGCAAAATACCATACACTGAGCAGTGTAAACAACAAACATTTATTTCTCATAGTTCTGGGAGGCTGGAAGTCCAAGATTAAGGTGAAGAATCATAACCTCTTCACCTTCCCAAAAACAATGTTTGCCGAGCATCCCCAACCCCTTTAATCCTCTTCTTGGTTTGCCAATGGCCATCTCCTTGTTGTGCCCCCATATGGCATTTCCTCAGTGCAGTCCAATGGAGATGCTGTGCCTTCATCTCTTTACATAAAAGTCATTCATCCCATCATGAGGGCCCCAGTCTCATGACCCAATTTAATCCCAATTGCCCCCAAGTCTTCACCTCTAAATAACATCACCCTAGAAAAAGTTCCACATTTGAAATTTAGGGGGACACAGATATTCAGTCCCTGGCAGGCATATTCTCAATTTACAGGTGAAGAATCAGAGGATTAAAGAGGTTAAGTGGTCTGCCCAGGAGCAATGCCATTTATCCCCCTGTCCATTGCTGCTCTGCACACACTGCTGCCTCCATGACAACAACATATTTTAGCAAATTTCTTGTTATTTTTAAGTACAACTCCCTTCTTCCACATTCCAATTTTGTCTGTCACCCTCTGGGCTATGATGAGTTAGAAACCTAATTAATGAGCTAGTGACAGTGAGGGTTTACAGAGAGAATATCATTATTTTCTTCCCAGTGGAAAGTAATTCAGAGGAACTTGGAGGTCAAGGGTTCTCCAAATTCCCTGGATTCTTGAAGACATTTTGATCACATCATCTGGATAATAGTAGTAAAGTCTAACATATATTCTAAGCATTTCACTTGTATTAGCTCATTTAATCCCCAACCAACAACCTTATAACATAGATATAATTATTATGACTATTTTATAAATGAGAAAACATGAGCAAACTGTGCTACAGAAAGATTAAGATCACTTTCTCAAAACCGGTGAATATTAAAACTTAAATTTGAGCCCCAGCAGAATGACTCTGAGGCTGCACATTAACCAGTCTGGTACAATAATTTTTTTTTAATGGGTGAGAAGTAGTAGTGGGAGAATGGGTTATTTGAAAGGCCTGATGACTGAACCTATCACCCCTCAACAATACTGCCTTAAGGAATCAACTCCTGACACTTTCCGCCAGGGGGTCTAGTTCTCTGCAAAGAACCTCTTCACTCTCCCAAACACAATGCTGATGAAACCTCCCAGGCCCTTTGACATCCACATTCCCAGTAATGTTAGTAAACACAGGTGGCAGAGTCTGACTACCCAGTTATCCATGAACCATTAACTGAAGCTATTTTCAGCTTCTAGAGAGCAATTCCTTCTGCAAGAGGTAATAAAGGTGTGGGAAGTAGATAGGTTGACTTCTCAGAGGGGCACTCCACCTCAATCCTGGGATATCCAGGGGGAAGTGCTCAGCTGCACAATCCTTGGGGGCTCATCAAGACCACTGAAGAGGAAAAGGAGCCTAGAGGCACCCTGAGAGGCTGGACTAGCCCTGTGTGCTGAGAGTCAACTGGTACAGTGGGCTATATTCTTTGAACTTCTGATAGGTAGTTATATCAGAAAACCTGGCTTACTTCTTTGTGGGGATAGAACTAGGTTTTCCCTCCCCCTTTCTAAATTCACCATAGGCAGTTTGTTAGCAAACCCCTACCTTTTACCCAGCCCCTTTCTCTAGGGGACTTGGGATTCTTTCAACCCTATTGGTATTTTTGCATTTTGCATATGCACCTTTGTTAGAAATCAATCAAACTCTCTGAAAAAGCCAGAGAGGGGATGCATTTTCTTGGTTTACTGCTCTCCCTAAGATGATGTAACCCTTCTCCAGACATTCTCAGACTTTATGTTTTAAACTGGCTTAAATTATTTTTCCTCAGCATTGTTTTCTAGTTGGCCTTCAAATGAGGTCAGGGTTCTCAGCAACAACCCGGACAATAAGGGTCTAACCAATCAGCTAGGATGGGGAAGGGAGCATATTTGAGAACTCAATTGGGGAAAAATAGCCTCAAAATAATATAGGCCAAGAGGAAACATGGAGGATGGAATGAAGCAAGATATCAGAACATCTTTATTCAGTCAATAAACAACCTTAGCTGAGGCCCTAACACTCCTGCCTAGAGAATGGGTTGGTATTAGTGTTGAGAAGGAATATAAGAGAAATGAAAGACACTCATGGTCTTCCCCCTCCATTAACTAATGATCCTCCATAAACCTCAATGGTCCAGAGTAGTGGGCAACAAAGATGTTCTAGTCAATGAAATATGCTAGTGAGTTGAGCATTGCCCCATAAACTGTACAAGGATTGTTAATTTCCTAGAATTAGAATAAAACAAAATAGATCACATATTTTTTTAAAGAATCCAAATATTAATAAGGACATTGAGGCCCTTGTGATCTGCTCTTGGCACCCCGGCCTTGTTTTGCAGATGTGCTGTTCTCCTTTCACCTCCCTGAGTACATCCTTTACCCCCTCCTATAGGGGACCAAGGACCTCAGACTCTCTCCACTTCCAAGCCAGTCAAACCTAGGGGCAGGAAAGGATCTGAGGGTTCTGAAAAGTGAATAAAAAAGGAAAATATATGTTAAGTAAGATAGAAAAGGTCCAGGAAAAATTACTTCAAAATACATTAAGTCAGCTTATATAACAAAAGATGTAAGTTCAAAGAGTTTCTTCACTTTCAGCTAAAGATGGCAGATTGAATGCATGTATTTAATTCTTTCTACCCTTAAGCTCTCTAAAGTTACAAAAAAGGACAATTGTAAGTTACAAATTCAAAAGAAAAATGGGAAAGAAGATAATATTTTTATAAATTGACAGTCGGAGAAGCAGGTAAATTAGAGTTATGTGGCTTAACAGGCCCTAAGTAAGCTAAATCTGAGCCAGTAGGAAAAGAACAATGAACAAATCGATTTCTACTACAAAACCCCGAAAGGCTCAGAAAGTAGTACTGCCATGTACCTTTGGGTGTAAAGATGAAGGTGAGGATAAAAATAGAATGACTGAAAGTTTGATCTCTCTAACCCTATATGAAAACCCTTGATTGCCTTTTGTTTTCTAATTGCAATGGCTAAGACTTCCATTACAAAGTCAAAAAGCTAATATAGACTCTCACTGGATTAAAGATTTAAACTTAAGACATGAAACTATAAAAATACTAGAAGAAAGTGCAGGGAAAACTCTTGAAGAAATTGGCCTGGGCGAATATTTTAGGAGGAGGACCCCAGGTAATTGAAGCAACATCAAAAATACACTCTTGGGACCTGGTCAAACTAAAAAGCTTCTGCACAGTAAGTAAAGCAAGCAGACAGCCCTCAGAATGGAAGAAGATATTTGCAGGTTATGTCTCCAATAAAGGTTTAATAACCAGAATCCACAAAGAACTCAAACATATTAACAAAAGAAGAACAAGGGATCCCATCTCAGGGTGGGAAAGGGATTTGAAGAGAAACTTCTCTGAAGAAGACAGGCACACAGCCTACAGACACATGAAAAAAATCATTCTTAATCATCAGAGAAATGCAAATCAAAACTACTTTGAGATATCAAGTAAGATTAGCCCACATCACAAAATCCCAAAACCAGACATGTTGGCATGGATGTGGAGAAAAGGGAACACTTCTACATTGCTGGTGGGAGTGCAAACTAGTGTTCCTTTTGGAAAGATGTTTAGAGAACACTTAGAGATCTAAAAATAGACCTGCCATTCAATCCTACAATTCCCCTACTAGGTAAATACCCAGAAGATCAAAAATCACATTATAACAAAGATATACGTATCAGAATGTTTATTGCAGCCCAATTCATAATTGCTATGTCATGGAAGAAGCCCCAGTGCCTACGGACCCATGAATTGATCAATAAATTGTGGTATCTGTACACCATGGAATATTATGCATCCTTAAAGAAAGATGGAGACTTTACCTCTTACATGTTTACGTGGATGGAGCTGGAACATATTCTTCTTAGCAAATTATCTCAAGAATGGAAGAAAAAGTATCCAATGTACTCAGTCTTACTATAAAACCAATTTATAGCTTTCTTATGAAAGTTATAACCCAATTATAGCCCAAGCCAAGAAGAATGTGAAAGGGGAGAGAGAGGGGAGGGGAGGAGGGAGGATGAATGGAGGAAGAGTAATTGGTGGGACCACATCTACAGTACATCTTACAAGGGTAAATGTGAAATTTACTAGGTGTAGAATATAAATGTCTTAATACAATAACTAAGAAAGTGACGTGAAGGCTATGTTAATCAGTCTGATGAAAACATTTCAAATTGTATGTAAAACCAGCACATTCAATGAATCCCCAACAATAAAAATAAATTTTAAAAAACCTAGTACATTGTACACCATGATTGCATTAATGTACACAGCTATGATTTAATAAAAAGAAAAATAGAATGACTGGTTGCAAAAATGTTTAAGAGCAGATAAGATGGCACCCAAGATTGCTCTTCTCTTCTCCATACAGCTAGCTGACTCCCCTTTCCCACCCCAACAGAGGATTAAAGTTTTATTCTCTTGAGAATATAAAATAGAGGGGCCCTAAATTAGAAGACACCATGCCCAGTAAGGGAAAGGACCTTTTACTAAAAATGAGGGAAATTAAGTAAATACTACATACTGACTTTAAGAACTCAGACTTCTTCCTTACGTAGAATTCTGAAAAGCCAGGCAGATATACAAATATAATTTCACACCTACACACCTATACACATGCACACAACACAGCATAGGGAGATCCTGATGGGGAACTCTAAAAGAACACACCTAACAACACTGATAACTGGGATCAGAGGCTTCCCAAGGGAGGAGCTCAGCTTGATCTCCTTGTAGTGAAGACCAGAGCAAACGCCAATCTGTCCTATTATCTCTACTTTAGTAAAAGCAGACAGCCAAGAAACAACAGACAATTAAGGAATGCATCTGTATGAAAGAAAAAATTACAGTAAAATAAAAACAAAAAGACAGCTTGGGAGCTATGGGAAAGAAGAAAAAACTTCCAAAAAAATTATAATTAATTGCCAGAAAGATAAAAGAATATGTTGCATCCATAAAACAAGGAAGATTCTAGTTTTTTAAAAGTTCTAGTTTTTTAAAAGAACATGTAAAAAAAGAACTCTTAGAAATCAGAAATATGATAAGAGAAATAAAAAATTCAGCAGAAGGGATAAAAACATTTTTGAGGAAATGTTACAAAAAGAGAAATAAAACAGATATTTTTTTTAAAAAGCAAGAAAAATAATTGAAAATGTGTGCATTAGTCCAGGATTTTTAACTTTCAAAAAATAAGAATTCTAGCACGGACAGAAAAGCAGAGGAAACGAAACTAAAGACATAACTCAAGGAAATCCCTCATGACTAAAATACATGCTTTTTTAGATTGAAAGTGTTCAGTACAAGGGATAAAAAATAATCAAACATTCAGACATATATTATCATGAAAATTCTGAAGACATAGGGAAAATACTATAGGCTTCTAAAGAGGGAAGAAAAACAGTTTTCATACACAGGATCAGGAATCAGTAGGGGAAGTGACATCTTAACATCATTTCCTGGATCTAAGAGGTAATGGAGCAATGCATTTAAAGTACTAAGGAAAATCATCATCCCTAATCATCAGAGAAATGCAAATCAAAACCACCCTGAGATATAACCTAATCCCAGTGAGAACGGCCCATATCACAAAGCCCCTAAGTTGCAGATGCTCCCGTGGATGTAGAGAAAGGGGAACTCTTTTACATTATTGGTGGGACTGCAAACTACCACAGCCTCTTTGGAAGGAATTATGGAGAATTCTGAAAGAACTCAAAACAGACCTTTCATTTGGTCCCACTATCCCATTACTAGTCATCTACCCAGAAGAAGTCATTTTATCATAAGGACATTTTCACTAGATTGTTCATTGCAGCTCAATTTACAATCACTAAGATGTAGAAACAACCTAAATGCCTATCAACCCAGGAATGGATTAACAAACTGCGCTATATGTATAGCATGGAATACTATGCAGCCATAAGAAAAGACAGAGACTTTACATCTTTTGTATCAATCTGGATGGAGTTGAAACAAAATCTCCTACAAGATCATTCTTGTAAAGTATCACAAGAATGGAAAAGCAAATATCCAATGTACTTAATACTAATATGAAGCCAGTAGACAATCTAATACATGCCCACATAAGAGAAAAACTTAATTCAATTCAAGCTTGGGGGTAAGGGGTATGAAGGAGGGGAGAGAGAGTAGAAGGGGGGATTGGTGTGCTCCCACTTAATGGACACAATGTAAAGTTAGATGGCACACCTCTTGGGTACAGACACAACTATAAGAGAGACTCTACTTAACAAACGCAAATATTGTAACCTCGTTGTTTGTACCCTCATATTAACCTGAAATTTTATAAAAAGCAAAAATAATTCTAATTGCCTTAAAAAGAATTTTTGTTAAAATACTGAGGAAAAAATATTCCAACCTAAAATTGTATACCTGGAATTATCAATCTAATGTGAGGGCAGAATAAAGATATATGCACATATATTCAATCTTTTAAATTTATTTTATCCCACATACCTTTTCTCAGGAAATACTAGAATATGTGCCCCACAAAAATGAAAGAAAAAAAATAATGATTAATAAAAATAATCAAAAGGAAAGGAAATCCAGAGAATAGAGAAGTGAAGAAGAACTCAGCATGACGGTGAAGGGAGGTACAAGATAAAAGCTGTGTCTCGGGTCTGAAGACAAACAGTATAAATCAGTGCAGACCCAAAATTCCAGGTGATATTTTTCTCAAAAAAAAAAAAAACATACAATGAGTACATGACCTAACAAATGTAAATGTATTGAGATATGATATACACAACTGAAGAGGGCTTGAGTAAAATCAGAGATAAATACACAGAAAAATAAGTAAATAAAAAAAACCACAAATATATTAACTTTAAGAAAAGCAAAGTATCATGAAAGAAATTAATCATAATTTTGCTCACTGTACTCACATTAACATAGCTAACATTATAAACACAAAAGGAGGAAAGGAGTTTCTATATACAATATATGTAGAAATAGTCATTACTTCTAACATATGTAATAGTTTTGGAGGTGGGGCGTGAAAGAGTTTAATCTTTGTCCTACATAGAATAAATAAGAAAGGTGTGAGTTGGCTTATGCCTGTAATCCTAGCACTCAGGAGGCCAAGTCAGGAGGATCGCTTGAGTTCAGGAATTCAAGATTAGCCTAAGGACCAGCAATACCCCATTTCTCAAAAAAAATGAAAAAATTAGCTGAGCATGGTGGTGTGCACCTGCAGTCTCAGCTATTTGGGAGGCTGAGGCAGGAGGATCAATTGAACCTATGAGTTTTAGGTCGCAATAAGCTATGACGATGACGCCATTGCACACTAGTCCTGGCAAGAGAGCAAGACAATGTCTGGTAAAAGAAGATGAAGATGAAGAAGAAGAAGAAATAGCTGACATTTAAAACTGAAAATTGAAGAAGTAGTAATACTAATACAAGCATGTTATTTAAAAGCAGAAGTAAAAATAGCTGCTTCCTGAGAATGCAAAACATTAGAGTATAAAAATGATGGATCAGCTATTTCTGTGTACATATTACTTCAATAAAATTTTGAACTTCACAAAAAGAAAATTCCCAACTCCAACTGTAAGACTTTAGAATGCTGACACTCAATAAAAATATCTAACAATTATGTACAATGGGCCTTGAACTCTTCTAAATAGTTTAAATATAAAACAACCCTATGAAGCTCGGACTTTTATCCCTTTATTTTTTATCTTTTCCTGAGGAATTGAAGCTCAGAGAAGTTAACTATTTTCATTTAGTAAATAATAGAACCAGGATTTCATAGAATGGGAAGCCAAGCATTGCTCTTTTAAGCATTGTGTCTGAGGATTTTAAGAAAATCTTGCTCCTTCCATAGAGTGATGCTCATGAGATTCCTCTTATCTGAAATACTTTCCCCCATTCCACCTCATCAAATTAATTTCTATTTCATGTTTCTGATTCAAGTTAACTCTTTCCTAGCCCACAAGTCTAGCATTAGCTTCTTTGTTACCTGTGCTTACAAAACCTGGTGCTCTCCTTCAGAGCACAGTCATTATTACAGTAGTCACAAACTTCATGTATGTGACAAGTTAATTAGTATATATTGTCTCCCAAAACAATTAGTTCCAGGAGGACAGGGATTAACATCTGATTTTGCTCAACACTATTGCCTCAGCCCCTAGAAGAATAGATAATTAAATGAATAAACAAATCCAAAAGCAGACAATCTCAGTTTCTGATACATGGCTAAATATATTCCCTGAGGTTAACCAGATCACCCTTCACAGTTCTTGTCATTTCTAAGAATCTAACCTTCCAGCTTCCCCAGGGATGGCAGGTGGAACAAGCCTTCATAATACAAGCCAGCACTCTCTTTCAGAGAAAAGGTTTCCCCTGCCTGCACAAATGACAAAAATAGCCGATTTGGTTGTTTCCTTGCTTTCTTTTGTTTTTTTAATGAAGCCTTAAAGTGGTTAAAGTTTATCAAAAGTAGTACAAGAGGTGCTCATATTTCCTGACCCAGGATTTTCTTTCACTTTCCCACCATAATAGATCTCTGCCCCTGAGAAAAGAGAAATACTAATTACTGAAAGAATATTAGAGGAAAAAGTCAGCATTCTAAACTCTGGGGTCCTTTCTCAGAAAGTGGGAAGTGAAGTGATGAAGGATTGAATTATTCACTTTTAAGATTAACGCTTTGCTATTATGTAAAGTTTACTCTTTTTTTCATTTTTTAAATTTTTTACATATACATATGTTTATTAGGTTTCCACTGTTTGCCTTCACAGAATTCAAAAGGCTTAAAATATAACAACAATAACAATGTTTAAGATAAGGACTAGAAACAAAAACCTCATAAAGAATGAATGAAGATAAATACATTCAGAAAAGAAATCAGATGATTACTGCATTGAAATATTAAGCAATATTAATAATAATAATGCAAAGAAAGTAACGTTCACATTGTCAAATAAGAGTATGTCTATTATAGAATGCTTTGACTCTGAGGCTCAGTATGGAGCCATCAATTAACTTCTTATTTTTTTTTTCCAAAGTCTCAAAAAATAGTGTACAGTTTACTCTTGAACAACACAGGTTTGAACTCCACAAGTCCACTTATATGAAGATTTTCTTAATAAATATATTAGAAAATTTTGGAGATTTGAGATAATTTGAAAAACCTTACAAATCATGTAGTGTAGAAATATCAAAAAAATAAGAAAAAATAAATGTTACTAATGCATAAAATATATATTGATACTATGTATCTAACATGTAGATATCATTTAACACCATAAAATACATATGAATCTATTATACAAAGTTAAAACTTATCAAAACTTATGCAAACAAACACAGGCTATCCATGGCACCCTGCAGGGTGGAGAGAAATGCACAAATGTGAAGACGCAGGATTAAATAACTGCCACCTCCTGTTGCTATTGTGGTGAGCTCAAGGGTTGTAGCTGTTTAAAATGCTTTGTGACAGGTGGTGCCTGTGGCTCAGTGAGTGGGGTACTGGCCGCATATACCATGGGTGGTGGGCTCAAACCCGACCCCGGCCAAACTGCAACAACAACAAAAAAAAGATTTAAGAAACTCATCATCTCTCTGCTCACCCCATGTGAGCAGTTTACCTCTCCAGTAAATTGCATGATCTCTCATGGTTCTTGTGTATTTTTTAATCATGTTTAGTGGAATATCATATTTCTTGAATAAACTCAGGAAATCTATACAAAGTCCCACTAGTGGTGCTAGACGTACTCCCCAAAAGCAGAGAAAAGTAACATTACAGAGAGAGGAAGATGGCGGCGGAGACGGTCCTATAGCCCATCTCTCCCAGGTCAGCAGGTGAGAGGGTGGATCTTTCCCCGTGTGAACTATTGGAGTGGATGGGCAACTGGTAAGACACAGAGATCGGGAAGATTGGCGCGTTTGAAATATAGTTCTTAACTGTGGAAACGGGTGCAGACTGTTTCCCCCTGCGTGGCAGAGGGGCAGCCGGCCCCTCCCACAGGGAGGACAGCAGGTCCCATCCCACAAGCTCTAATCAGAGAAAATTCCACTGAAGCATGGAACTCAGAGCTTAATGATCAGAAAGGGATGCTACTGAGAAGCACGGAGTCCCAGGCAGCCCTGCTGCGAGCTGAGGGGTCCGGACTCTGCCGGACTAACACATTGGAATGTCCAAAATGGCGAGCGCCTTTTCCCCAGATCAATGAGAGGGAGAAAGAATTGGCGATCAGTCAGAGTTACACTAGGCGGGGACCATAGTAAA
>CAUYON010076595.1:0-11737 GCA_963573935.1 Arctocebus calabarensis
AAAGGAGGAGATGGGGAAAGACTGGGAGAGAAACGGAGAGAGCTTCTCTCTCCCCACTAGAATTCTCTCCCTCTACCAGGAGCCTTAGTGTTTTCTGTATTCTTTTCTGTGAATAAATTCTGTCTTACCAAAAAAAAAAATAAATAAAAAAAAATAAAAGGGCCACTCCATCTATTTTTTGTCATAACTCTTTGATAGTGTGCTCTTTTGCTTTATGCTTCTTGTTTTTGCTTCCTTTGTCCTTTTCTTGACTCTTTGGCTTGGTTGATGAAACTCATTGTGGGATTACCAAATAATTGAGGGAACCAGAGATGGAGACATCAGTGTGGTCACGTTGATCTTGCAGGGTGTGGGACTTTCAAATCAATGTATTCAGAGAAGTACATTGGTCTAGACAGCACTGTGGTAGAGGTCAAGGCCAGGGGTGGATTTGATGACCACTTGATGAGCACACTAGTGGTCACTTTAGACACAAATGGGATGGATGGTTCAGTACATTGAATAAAGGTCAAAGGCAGACCCTTGAGGATGATCCCTGTTCAAGGTTCAGGAAAAGGAGGCTATGGGGAGATTCCAGAGGAGCCATCGGAGGTAGAGGGCTCATTCAATGAGGAGGGATGCTAGAAAGAACCTAAGTTCAGGTGTGAAGTTTATGAACTTAGGAAGAAAAGAAAAGTTTTTTTTCCTAAGATGAGGGGAGTGAATTTGTGTGTTATATGAATGACAGGGAATCAAGTCTACCCAAAAGCTTCTGTTTACCCCATGTGGGGGGAGAGGACAGAGAACTCAAAGTAAAGGGGCTGGGGAAGGGCAGAGTTTGGGGGGAGTGAAGGATTGGAACAGCTAGTGTAGTGCCTGAGAGGGGAGCTGTCCAAGGTCTGTGACACAGAGAACTGTGGGTGTAGGTTAATGTGTGTTAAGGGACTCACTTAGTATGCTGGGTTGAATAACATATTCTAGTTTCTTAATCCGTTGATGATTTAAAAAAAAAAAAAGACACAAAAAGATCAGTCTGGGTCTGCTGCATTTACTTATGTGTTTAGTAGATATAATCTCCAAGTGGGGATGCCTGGGGAGAGCTTTGACCTTTCTGCCACTGCAGAGACTCTTGCTGCTGACATTGAAACAGTCATAAATACCTTATTAGGTTTCCTGGGAGCAAAGCCATGCTGCAAAGCGTCTGAGAGCTTGTTTGGCAGGGATGACTGTAAGAAGGATTATTTGATAAGAGAGGAGACTCTGGGGAGCACAGCCTGTTTCTCTGTTTGTTAACTTGTTTGTTTGTTTTGAGGCCTTGGTAATTTATTACCAAGATTATTATTACTGCATCTATTTGTAGCGCTTTGCTATTCTGATCTTCATCTGTGTTTAAAAAACTGAAAACTTAAAGAAAAAAATGGATTTGAAGTTCTGACATTTTTATAATTACTTTCAGTCAACACCATCTCTGATTTGCTGTTTTGGACACTTTCTGTCTGAATCCTTCTAACCACAGGCAAGTTTGACCCTGTAATGGTTTCTTTTTTTATAATGAGGTCACAGACTCACACAGACCTACAGGCTTAGCCCAGAAGCTCCACCAGTTTTTATCAGTTCGTTAGTGACCTTTTGCCATCTAGGGTCCCTTCTATTATAGTTTTCTTCCTTTAGCTCTTTCTTCCTATAGCTCTCACCTCTCAAATCCATTTCATATTCTTCCTACACTGTCTGAACGAGGTAGTCTCTTCTGGTTTCCCTTTGGCTAAGTATCTCCTGAACATAACACTTATGTGAGCTCACCTTTGGTGTGGTCCTTAAGGAAAGCATTTGGGCAGACACAGTAAGGGAAGGTGAGAATGTTCCCCATACTTTGTTGTTCATCCAGACAACTTTACCGGCCCTGTCTTTGTTCAGAAAGGGTAGAGTATGCCATCACCTGGGAAACAGCCTGCTTACAGTGTGGAGAACTGGTTTGAATTGGTCCTGAGAAGCAGTGGGGTGGGTTCTGCCTGGTTGTCCTGGGGCCCTGAGTCTCAGTGTTAGGGGGGGAACGCACACACAGAGCCTTCCTTTCTCCCCTCCATGTCTGTTTTTTGTAGCTTGAAATAACTTTCTTCTCTTCCTATAGCCAGTTCTGGTGCCATTTTTTACTGTGTATACCCTGAGGTGAGTTGCACACCTCAGTATGTTTTGTTTCCCCATCTGGATTCAACCCCTTTGCACACAGAGAACATGATTCTTGTCCATTTGCAACACGTGGTGCTAACTGAGCAGTTTATCTCCCAGAACTCTCTGCACTTGGGCTCATGCACCTTTGGGCTGACTGCTCCCAGCACCAAATGTTAATCTCAGTATTCTATCTTCTTGCATGATTTGATGTGTTAATCTACCCTTTTATATCTGAAGCTGCCCTGGAGCATTGTTTATGTTTGGCAGCCCAGTGTTGGAAGAAGTGTTGAGAGCCTGCTGACAGCCTAGCCTGGGGGACACCAGGTGTAAGGCCTATGCCCCCCCCCCCCTTAGCTAGCTGTGTGTGCCCCAGAGGTCTGGTTGTGTCCTGCAGGTCCATGTTCTTTATCCAGGAGGGTGGGGGGAGGGGATATGATATATGATGGCTCACAGATCGGCACAGATTAACTGCCTGCTCTGAGAAGTTCTTTGAAGTCTGAGACAGGTCATTACTATCAAAAACAGACGGAAAGAATATTGTGTATGATTAAATCATGGAAGAAGCTATTTCTGTGAAGCTTACAGGCTCCACATTTCACTGTAACACTTTATAGATTGAATTAAGCATATAGTAACTAGGTAAAGGTACTTATACTTTTGGGGGGGGTTTAAGGTACTTATACTTTTTAGGTTTATTTTAGCCATCAAAAGAATGCTTACTTATAGGACTAATGAAATTCTTGACTATTTGGAGAAATAATAAGTCTCATAGCTGAGTGAAAATTGAATTTGTCATACCTTATTTGGTTTACATAGGACTTTTTCAGATTTAAGGGGGAAAATAAGGGTGTTTTTTTACAGATAAATTCTCATGAATATTTATTTGATTCTGCAGTGTTAGTTCATTTTTCTTTTTTTCCTTTCCTTTTTTTTTCTTTTTTGAGACAGAGTTTTGCCCTGTTGCCTTGGGCAGAGTGCAATGTATCATCATAGCTCACTACAACCTCAAACTCCTGGGCTGAAGCCATCCTCCTGCCTCAGCCTTCCAAGGAACAGACTACAGGCACCTGCCACAACGCCAGGCTGGTTTTTCTATATTTAGTAGGAATGGGATCTTGCTATGTTTCCCAGGAAGGGCCATTTTTCTTTTAATGGGCAGAATTTATAGATATATAAAGCCATCTTAAGCAGATATCCATAATTTAGGCCATTGCTCTTTCTTAGTCTCCCTCCCCTCTCAAAGATATCTATATAAAAATAAAATTTTCATTCCCTAGCACTTGTTCATTATAATCCATATGTTGTGCGCCCACACCTATGGATACACTCTCAATACAAGCTGACGATGCCCACAGCAGGGGAGGGTGTTGCGTTCTGTGTTGGAACTGAAAGGTCAGTAGGGTAGGATACCCTTATTGCTGAATATCACTATGGTCTCCTTGGAGGTACTCCCCTTGAAAGCAATGCATGGTGCCAGCACCTACTCCAGCCTTCAAAGCAACTTTGGAACTTTTTTTCTAGAATGGTCATCAGAGGTGGTATTATATTACTCTTGTTGTCGTGAATGTCATCAAAATGTCTTCCTTTCACTATCTCCTTTATCTTTGGGTAAAGAAAAAATTCATTGGGGTCCAGATCAGTGAGTAGGGAGAGTGTTCCAATACAGTTATTTATTTACTGTCTAAAACACCTTGACAGACCATGCTGTGTAAAGTGGTGCATTGTTGTGATGAAAGAGCCATGAGTTGTTGGCCAAGATTTTCATTTAAGATGTTCCTAACTGTTTCTCTATGGAATTTTACTTGGTCTGCAGTACTTCTCACAGTTAGCCAACAATTTTGATGCATAATTAAATGAATGTTTGCAGTGTTTTCATCATTTCTGCTTGTTACTGGCCACCTCAACCTCTCTTTATCAGTTATGCTTTCTCTCCCCTCAGATAAACATTTAATCCATTTGTACACTGCCATATTCTTCATGGCATTATCCCCATAAAATTGGACTATCACGTCCCGATTTTGCTTCTACTCTTACCAACTATAACAAGAAATTTATGAATGTTTGTTTGTTGCTCTAATTCAAGCTCCAACATTCTTTTCTTTTTCTTTTCTTGAGACATAGAGTCTCACTATGTCACACTCAGTAGAGTGTCATGGTGTCACAGCTCATAGGAACCTGAAACTCCTGGGTTTGAGCAATTCTCTTGCCTCAGCCTCCCAGTGGCTGCGACTGTAGGCACCCACAACAATGCCTGGCTATTTTTTATTGCAGTTGTCATTGTTGTTTAGCTGGCCTGGGCCAGGTTCAAACTGGCCAGTCTTGGTGTATGAGGCCAGTGCCCTAACCACTGTTCCACGGGTGCTCAGCCCAAATTCCAACATTCTTATGACACAGCATACAAAAACATGCAACAACTATAATGATCACCACTCACTCCCACAAAATGCTTTTTCTACACTTATATATCTGTTTCTCCTACAAATGTCCAATGATATTGCAGAGTTGGTCTCTTAGATATGAGGTCTACCTTTTTCTTATACTGGGAATACACTTATTGGTTAAACTTTATTTTCTTGGATATAGAATTAATCCTGGTTTTGTTATTTCCCTGCCTTGGCCAAGCTCTGAGGATGATGTTAGGTAGTATGAGTCTAGTTTTAAAATTGTTTTTCTTTTAAACCCAGCAGAGGTATTCAAGTACAAAACCTGAAAACAGTGATTAAAATAATTTTAGTAAGAGCTAACATTTGTTGAGACCATTTGTAAACATTTTGTTTCTGTTAACTCAGTATTTTACAGCCCTTTTACAGATGAAGAAACTGAGACCAAGAGTGATTAAATAACTAGCCCAGGATCTGGTAGCAAACCCAACAGTCTAGTTGCAGAGCTCTTGTTTTTAGCCACTGTGCTGAATCTGTTAGGGGCGTGATACTGGGTCCTGTATCCACAGATCAATTATATTCAGGGTAGTGCTAATGTTTTATTCTTATCAGTACAGATGAGGAAATGGATACTTTGCCTGAGAAACGTAACACTGGAATCCCTTAAGTTTGACAATAAAATAGGATCTCCACCTAGCAGGGGGTAACTGTCCCCCAAGATCTACTCCCTGTCCCTCTCCTAACTGTTGCCCGTGTGTTCTGGCCTAAGTAGGTGGTCGTACGCAGGTCAACTATGTACCCAAACTTATAATAATCCTTACTGAATCAAGTCCTTAATATTTAAGGAAGACTTGGGAAAGGCTAGTGTACATAGGCAAGTTTTGAAACAGACTTCATTACTTCCAAGAAACATAGTTGACAGTGTCCTTTCTGATTCACCCACACAAGTTTCAACTTGGTTGGGTTACTGGTGTTGCTGGGAGGGCTTCATTTGTTTCTTTCCCTGCAGATTTTATGTTTCTTGATTTTTGTGTATCTCAAAACTTTTGTAATGACCCATATATTACAACACAGAAACAAATCCAAAGGAGTGTGAGTTTTGAAAATAGCTTATAGGTATAGCATTATGAGCCTACTTCAAAAACAGTTCCTAGCTCTTAATCTGTTTCTAGTGGAGTGTTTTAGAATGTGAGGTTTGCAGCCAGACACCCCTGAGTTTAAATATTGGCTTCCCTATTGACTAGCTATGTAAGTTGGGGTAGTCAGGTAGCTCTTTTGAGAGCATTTCTACCCTTCTAAATTGGTGCCTACCAATACGACACAAATATGGTGTCAGATATGTTTCAAAGGTCAGTTGCCTGGCATGTATTAGTTACTAAATTGGATGGACACCACCTTCTGTCTCACCATTTAGGAATTGTATAGCTATTATCTCAAACTTTGCTGAGAGGTGGATGGGCTCCCCTGTCCAATGTATTGTTTTATTAGATGTTAGTTGAGTACTTACTCAAGCTTCCAGTTTCCTTAGGATGACAAAGATAAACAGAAGAATGAGATAACTTTGGATTATAAGAAAGGCTGTTTAGAAAGTAAAGACAGGCTATAAGAGAGAGTTGGGCTGGGGTAGAGGAAGTCAGTGAGCATCTCTCTGTGGAGGTGATGTTTGTGTTAAGACTCAGGAGAGGGGAGGACAGCCCTGTCCCTCAGAGTGGTGTCTGTGGAGAATCACTGCCACCTTCAGGGCTACCATGCTCTTTGTAGCAGCAGCACGCTTTTACCCGAAGTCATGAGCAGAATAGCTGAAACTCCCCAAACATGACGATGCCCCAGTTCCCTAAAGCATGTGTGTCATAGACAGGAAGAGTGGATTATTTCCTCACTGATTCTTCATTTCAAAAATATCAAAGTGCCCTGCAAAATGTATTGCCTGACCTATTATTGTTTGAAGTATAGTAAAGGGAATTAAAATTGCTATTTTCCTGAAATTGAAAGGATGGCACAGTAGGGTGAACAAGATGACACACAAGTGATCAAACGTTATTAGGAAGGCTGGGTGGGTGGGGTGGCTCACACCTGTAATCCTAGCTCAGTGGGAGACCTAGGTGGGAAGATCCCTTGATCTCAGAAGTTTGAGACCAGCCTGAGCAAGAGTGAGACCCACTTCTATAAGAAAACATGTAACAAAAATTAGCCAGGTGTTGTGGTGGGCTCCTGTAGTCCCAGCTACTCAGGAGGTGAAGTAGGAAGATTACTTGAGCCTGGGAATCAAGGCTGCTATGAGCAATGATAACACCACTGCACTCCAGCCTGAGTGACAGAATGAGGCTCTGTCTCAAAAAGAAAAAAAAAAAAAAATTACTAGGGAGAGTATCCAAGCCCCTAGTTCACTCTAGAAACTTCAAGTGAACTCAATGATGTTATCTGAGCTTCTCTGAAGATGAAATTGAAACGTCCAGGTGTCACATCCTAAGTGACACTTCCTAATATGTCTCATTAAAAAAAAAACCTTTAAACTTGTGAAAGAATTTATACAGATTAGTCAATTAAAACTTTTATTAGTGTCATGCTGTGGGCATAGATGAGCCCTCTAATATTGTGTGGAGTCCTCATGCAATGTTAGAGAAAGGAACTAAAGTGACAATAGACTGTAGAGATGTTGAGAGTAATACAGTGATAATTTGAGGTGCGATAGAAAATATTACATTAAAACGTTTCTGGCTCTGGCACCCTCCATGCCTCCGTGTTGGCCCCACCTGTCTGGCCAGGGATTCCTGGAGCTGTGCGACCCACGCCCTCCCTCTGGAGCCCTCCCTGCCTCCCCGCTGGGCCCCACTCACCCGGCCAGGGACTCTGGGAGCTATACGACCCACACCCTCCCTTAAGCACCCTCCCTGCCTCTGCGCAGAGCCCTCCACCCTGCCAGAGACTGCTGGAGCTGCAGGCTCTCTTTGCCAAAGTCACCAGGCGCCAGGCACCGCCAGAACCGTGTGCACCATCCCCCATCTTGCTACTGGATCCGTGTGTGCCACACTCCGGAGCTGCTCCCACAGCCAGATCTCCCTGGCTGGGGCAGTCCCTGAGGAGCTACACAGGGTCACTTCCTACAATGATCCAGCAACACTAGAGTGATCCCGCCAGGGTCTAATTTTGGAGAGACACCTCCGCAACTCTGAGGATGGCCAGAGGAAACCAGAACTCACTCTATAGGGATACTGTTGCTGCAGAGCAACAAGGGCAAAGACACAGTGGCTGAGGGAGAAAAGCATTTGCTCACTTGTTACCCTCAGGATTAGACTGAGTCCAAGTGGAACACGTGCCAGTGGCTATTAAATACCCGAGGTAGATAGGCCTAAGCTCCCCCAGCCAGCTGATGGCAGAGGGTAGTGGCTGGGCTACAGGGGCATTTACCTTCCTTTGACTCACACAGGCACAAAGTCTCTGCACATCTGCTTATTGGAGGGAGTAGGACTTCAGCCCTGTGGGGTCACCAGTGACTGGGCGTGAAAGAGGACAAAAGTGGAGAAAGAGGAACAGCCCCGTGGTCCAACTTTACTACTGGGCGGGCCATTCTGACTCCACAGAGCACCAGAGTGAGCCAAATCTGAGCAGCCAGTAGACCACCACCACCTAGTTGCTGGAGACCTTTTGAACTCTCCCACTGGAGAGTTTGTACTGACTGGGCCAATTGATTTAGAACTTCTAACCTGGGCCAATCACCAAGGACCCTCTCAGGTGGTACCCTGGTTGTGTGTTAACAGGAAGGGTTGATTTTTCTCTTTCAGTTGTCCATGGGCGGTGGGGTGTCTTAGTTGTTTGTATTTCTCCACAGGTAAGACTTTACCAGAGTCATTGATCCACTAGGATTGGACAAGAACCTGCTGAATACAAGACAGAGCCACCTAACCCCACCACACCAACAGGTTTCCTCAGCCTCAGACTGTAATTCTGTACAGGTCTTTTGCAAAACTATTGGGGAAAAAGCTCCAGTCATCAGTCCCAGATCTTTGGCAAAGGGCTGGTTAACCACAACTCCAGAAACTCTTAATCCAATTTCACATTACCTGCCCACCTAGGCAATGGTGAAAAACAGTCATGAGGCAGAATCAATGGAAAAACTCTGGCAACATGAATAATCTGAGTATACCAACTCCCCCAAGGGATGATAAGGCAGACACAGCACAAGATCCCATTCATAAACAAATGGCTGAGATGTCAGAAATCGAGGTCAGAATCTGGATAGCAAATAAGATCAACAGAATGGAGGAAAATACGGAATTAGAATGTCAAGCAGTAATCCAAAAGATGTCTCAAGAATTCAATGAATTCAAAGACAAAATGACCAAAGATTTTGACACGTTGAGGCAAAAATTTGCAGTCCTCAAAGATCTAAAAAATATAGTAGAATCCCTCAGTAACAGAATGGAGCAGACAGAAGAAAGGATCTCTGACTTTGAAGACAAAGCTTTTGAATGCTCCCAAACGCTCACAGAGGAAAAAAGTGGAGAACAAAAATGGATCATTCTCTCAGAGAGCTCTGGGATAAATCAAAGAGATCTAATATTCGCCTTATAGGAATACCTGAAGGCAATGAAGTTGCTGCGAAGTATACAGATGCTTTACTTTATGAAATAATCAAAGAGAATTTTTCAGACATGCCAAGAGATCCTGAAATTCAGATAGCAGATAGTTTTAGAATACCAGCATGACTCAACCCAAATAAAATTCTCATAGACACATAATTAACTTCACCAAAATAAATATGAAGGAGAAAATTCTGCAAGCTGCAAGATGTAAGAAATCCATAACTTAAAAGGGGAAGAATATTAGAATGACTGCAGATCTCTCTGCTGAAACCTTTCAAGCTAGAAGAGGGTGGTCATTGACCTTTAGTCTCCTTAAACAAAATAACTTTCAACTCAGGATCCTATATCCAGCAAAACTGAATTTCATCTATGATGGAGAAATTAAATACTTTAATGACATTCACATGTTGAAGAAATTTGCCATAACTAAACCAGCTCTCCAGGATATTCTCAGACCTATCCTCTATAAAGAACAACACAATCCTCCATCACCAAAGTAAAACCACTCAGAAACTTTTGATCAAATTCCAACTTTCATAGTGGCGAAAGGATTAGAAATGTCCATTGGACTTTAGAAAAACTAAATACCCAAAACTCTATCTGGCTTATCATTACTCTCAGTTAATGTGAATGGTTTAAATTGCCCTCTAAAGAGGCACAGGATGGCTGACTGGATACAAAAACTCAGGCCAGATTATCTGAGGTCAAGAATCTCACCTTACCTTAAAAGATAAACATAGACTCGGGGTGAAGGGATGGTAATCTATAATTCAGGCAAATGGAAAGCAGAAAAAAGCAGGAGTTGCAATTTTATTTACAGATACAAGGCTTGAAAGCAATAAAAGTAAGGAAAGATAATGATGGTCACTTCTTATTTATCAAGGGAAACACTCGACATGATGAGATTTCAATTATCAACATTTATGCACCCAACCAGAATGCACCTCAATTTGTAAGAGAAATTCTAACAGACACAAGCAACTTGATTTCCTCCAGCACCATAATTGTTGGGGACTTTCATACTCCTTTGGCAGTGCTGGATAGATCCTCCAAAAAGAAGCTAAGCAAAGAAATTTTAGATTCAAACTTAATCATTCAACATTTGTATCTAACAGACATCTTCAGAACATTTCATCCTAACAAAACTGAATACACAGTCTTCTCATCAGCCCATCTATCATCCTCCAAAATGGATCACATCTTAGGTCACAAATCTAACCACAGCAAATTTTAAATAATAGAAATCATTCCCTGTATTTTCTTGGACCATCATGGAATAAAAGTTGAACTCAATAACAGTAAGAATCTGCATATGCAAACAAAAACATGGCAATTAAATAACCTCATGGTGAATGATAGCTAGGTCATAGATGAGATCAAGAAGGAAATTACCAAATTTTTGGAACAAAATGATAATGAAGACATGAATTATCAGAACCTCTGGGATATCACAAAGGCAATCCTAAGAGGAAAATTTATAGTGTTGCAAGCCTTCCTCAAGAGAACAGAAAGAGAGGAAGTTAACAACATAATGAGACATCTCAAGCAACTGGAAAAGGAAGAACTTTCCAACCCCCAGCAGAAAAAAAGAAATAACTAAAATTAGAGAAGAACTAAATGAAATGGAAAACGAAAGAATCATACAACAGATCAAAGAGTTGGTTTTTTGAAAAGGTCAATAAAATAGATAAACCTTTGGCTAGCCTAACCAGAAGTAGAAGAGTAAAATCCCTAATTTCATCAATCAGAAATGATAAAGGTCAAATAACAACAGACTCCTCAGAAATTCAACAAATTCTTTATTGAATACTACATAAAACTCTATTCTCAGAAGTATGAAAATCTGAAGGAAATAGATCAATACTTGGAAACATGCAACCCTTCTGGACTTAGCCATAGCCAGAAAGAAGTGGATATGTTGAACAAACCTATAACAAGTTCTGATATAGCATCAACTATAGGAAATCTCCCCCAAAAGAAAAGCCCAGATAGCTTCACAACAGAATTCTACCAAACCTTTAAAGAGGAACTAATTCCTATATTACTTAACCTTTTCCAAAACATAGAAAAAGAAGGAAAACTTCCCAACAAATTCTATGAAGCAAATATCACCCTGATACCCAAACCAGGAAAAGACCCTACAAGAAAAGGAAATTGTAGACCAATATCTCTAATGAATATTGATGCAAAAATATTCAATAAGGTCCTAGCAAAAAGAATTCAACAACACATCAAACAAATTATACATCACGACCAGGTGGGTTTCATCCCAGGGTCCCAAGGATGGTTCAATATATGTAAATCCATAAATATAATACATCATATAAACAGATTAAAAAACAAAGAGATGCAGAAAAAGCTTTTGATAATATCCAGCATCCTTTCTTGATCAGAATGCTTAAGGCAATGTATAGAAGGAACATTTCTTAAACTGATAGAGGCCATCTACAGCAAACCCACAGCCAATATCGTATTTAATGGAGTAAAATTGAAATCATTTCCACTCAGATCAGGAACCAGACAAGGATGCCCACTGTCTTCACTGCTTTTTAACATTGTAATGGAAGTCTTAGCCACTGCAATCAGGCAAGAGAAGGCAATCAGGGCAGTGCCTGTGGCTCAAAG
>CAUYON010076596.1:0-44386 GCA_963573935.1 Arctocebus calabarensis
AGGCTCCAATTGCCAAAAAGGCTGGACAACTGCTGAGGAGACACCTGTGCCTTGGTGTCTCCTTCACTTCACACTTAGGACTAAATGTGGAACCCCCATCTCCTATGCCCAGGTCAATTTCTTGTGAATTTCCTAGGCCTCAATTCCATGAATGGACTGTATCCATTCATTGATACATTTATTCACCTTGCCTCTGGTGGAAGGGACTGTGTTCATTCGTTTCCTGGCCAAGGAACCCATACACCTATATATACCCTGAGACTAAAGGCCTAAAGGAGGAGATGGGGAAAGACTGGGAGAGAAACGGAGAGAGCTTCTCTCTCCCCACTTGAATTCTCTCCCTCCACCAGGAGCTTTAGTGTTTTCTGTATTCTTCTCTGTAAATAAATTCTGTCTTACCACTGGGGGGTAGGGGGGCAAATAATATAATGAAGAATAACAAAATACATGTATTTAAAAGTTAAAAAAAAATGGTGAACTGATAGCTTTTGTAACAACCTGAATGGAGCTGGAGACCATTCTTCTAAGTGAAGTATTGCAAGAATGGAAAAACAAACACCACATGTACTCACTAGTAAATTGGAATTGATCGATCAACACTTATATGCACATATACAGATAACATCCATCAAATTCAAATAGGTTGAGGTGGGGAATGGGTAAGTGCACACCCGATGGGTACAATGCACACTGTCTAGGTAGCAGGCACACTTATAACTTGGACTCAAAACAATACAAAAGCAGTCTATGTAACCAAAATGTTGGTATCTTTGTAATTTGCTGGAAAAAAATCCTAATTAATATATCGGGTCATTTTTCATTTCCTTCGATAATATTTCATCATTTTCTCCACAGGCAGCTTAAAAATGTTTGTGAATAAAAACATTTTTTTAAATTACATTTCTGATTGTCTACTACTCGTGACAATAACCTACTAGATAGGTTATTGATTATTTTGTTGGTGTTATATACCCAGCTGAGTAATCACTCATTAATTCCAGTACCTTTTAAAGTTTCCTATAGACTAATGTATCATCCAACAATACAGAGAGTTTTGAGGGGTTTTTTGCTTTTAAATTCTTGTATTTATTATTTATTTTCCTTGCCTTTTTGCATTAGCTTAGACTTCAGGTATAGTATTGAAAAGGTGCGGTTATGATGGACGCCCTGTTTCCTCCTGATAGGAATGATCATAAGTTTCAGTTCTCAGGGCCTCTTCATACTGCAACTCCAAGGGTCACCATTCATAGTACTTTGGCATTACAAATGACTCTAATACATTTTTATACGTATTCTTTATTAGGTTAAAGTGTCTATGTATCAGTTGGAATTAGGCTTGGTTGTAAGTAACACAAAAAGACTAAAAAGCAGTACATTGTATAAAATAGAAACTTATTTTTCATGCTAAAGATATACAAAGGTAGTCAGTTCAGGATGCAAATAGTTCATGCCTCAGAGATCCAGGACCTATTATCTCATTCCACTATCTTACTAGTAAAGGCAAAAAACCATGCACTTTCTTAAAGAGGTGAAGAAACATCATTCAGTCAAATTTCTCATTAAGTTATGATTTTTAAAAATCTTCAGTGGCACCCATAGCTCAGTGGGTAGGGCCGCTGGCTACTTACACACAAGCTGGCGGGTTCAAACCCAGCCCGGGCCAGCTAAATAACAATGACAACTGCAACCAAAAAATAGCCAGGCATTGTGGTGGGCACCTGTAGTTCCAGCTACTTGGGAGGCTGAGGCAAGAGAATCGCCTAAGCCCAGGAGTTGGAGGTTGCTGTGAGCTGTACCGGGACTCTACTGAGGGCAACATAGTGAGACTCTGTCTTAAAAAATAAAAATAAAAATCTTCATAAACTGGGACTAAAATGTGTACTGAGATTGCTAATTTGATCTCTATATTCATTCTCCCTTTATTCCTGGATAAACAAACAAAAATAAACTAATCAAACAAAAAAATCTTTTTTTTCTTCTGAATTTTCAAATTTATTTGCATAGATTTATCCATTTCCTCTCTCTCTTTTTTTTTATTTTTTATTTTTTATTTTTTTGTAGAGACAGAGTCTCACTTTTTACCACCCTGGGTAGAGTGCCGTGACGTCACACTGCTCACAGCAACCTCCAGCTCTTGGGCTTAAGCGATTCTCTTGCCTCAGCCTCCCTAGTAGCTGGGACTACAGGCGCCCGCCGCAGCACCCGGCTATTTTTTTGTTTTGCAGTTCGGCCGAGGCCGGGCTTGAACCCGCCACCTTCGGTATATGGGGCCGGCGCCCTACTCGCTGAGCCACAGGAGCCGCCCTCTCTCTCTTTTTTTTTTTGAGACAGAGTCTCACTATGTTGCCCTAGGTAGAGTGCTGTGACGTCACCTATTAATAGATAGTAAAGAGTTTTAGCCTTTTCTTTCTGAAGTATTTTAATTTCACTCTTGGTACTTGAATGCACACTAGCTGGATGTAAATTTCCTTCAGCCCTGTGAAGCTATAACTCCATTACCTTCTTGGTTTCTATTGCTATGGATGAAAAATTTAAGGTGTAACTTGCATCTAATCGTTCATCGTTTTAGGAATCCATTTTCACCCAGTAGCTTTAATGATTTTCCATTTATTGATGATGTTCTGCATTTTCACTGTGATGTGAATATATCTTTATCCCACAAGGTATTCCAAGTACACTTTTGATCTCAGTTATTATATTTTTCTCCAATTCTGGAAAATTGTAAGCTGTTACAGTCTTTTCAAATAAAGGCTACTCCCTCAAACTGTAAGCTACGATCTTCTCAAAGAATGGATTCTCCGTCATTCTTTCCAATGAATGAGGTGCTCAGATTAAAGGTTGGCCAGAGCCTCTCAGTCTATCCTCCATGGCTCCTATCTGTCCTGCTGTTTCCAATTTTATAATTCCCTCTTCCTTTGTAGCAGATCTGCACACGTGTATCAGTAATCTTTTCCAGTTTACTGACTATCCCTTACACTGTGCCGTGTCTCGACTTCATCTTGTCCATTGAGTTTATTTCAAGAATATGTTTTTAAGTTTCAAGACTTCCAATAGATCCTTTTCTCTATCTAGATGAAGTGGCTTGCCCCGAATCTGTCCCATCCCTACATGCACCCCTCCCCTCCAATGTGACTTTGATGCTCTCTCCATCCTGAAATCTGGTCCTGTCTCTGCAGCTTTGGCCAGTGTCCATTGGCAGATAGGATTCAAATCAAGATTGGAGCTTGCTCTTTTTTAGCTGTGGGAAATCCTGCTATCCCCACGTGAGTGAGCCCAGGTGAGCCCCCTACAGGAGGAGAGACCACAAAGAGACAGACCCTTGCTGTCCCCAAGATCTCAGATGAAACCCCTGACGGGCCAGGGAGGCCATCCTGTACTATCCAGTTCCAGCTACACCAGCTCACATCAGAACTGTCCAGACAACTCACTGACTCACGAGAAATAATACAGGTTTGTTTTTTAAATGACTAAGTTTTGGGGTGGTTTGTGACACAGCCAAAGGTAACCGACATTCTATATATCTTATTCGATTTCTCCCTGTTTTGTTTCATAATATTTGTTCACTTTCAATGGATCTAATTCATTTTCCATGTCTTTAATCACCTTAAATGTTACTGTTTAATTCTTACTGTTTACATGTTTGTCATACTGCTTCATAAAATTATTTTCAACCAGAGTGAATTATTGATTTTGTTTTTCTTAGCACTCATTTTCCTTATACATTTTGGAGAGTTTGAAGTCTCATTTTATTTTTTTTTCTTTCTGTCTTTATTTTTTTTTGGAGACAGAGTCTCACTGTGTCACCCTCAGTAGAGTGCTATGGCTTCACAGCTCACAGCAACTTCCAGCTCTTGGGTTTAGGCGATTCTCTTGCCTCAGCCTTCCGAGGATTAGCTGGAGCTACAGGCTCCCACTAAAATGCATGGCTATTTTTTTGTTGCAGTTTGGCTGGGGGCCGGGCTCGAACCTACCACCCTTGGTGTATGGGGCCAGCACCCTACTCACTAAGCCACAGGCGCCACCCTGCAGCTTCATTTTCAACGAAGGCATTTTGTTTTATTTCATGGGTTTTGCTTTCTTTTGTATCCAGTCGAGAAGTCTAGGTGATGCTTTTGCACAGTGCCCTGCATTTTCAGGCCACAGCCAAGTCTTTTTATGGGATTCTGGGGGCTCCTTCCCTAAAGTGATAACTGGGAATTTTACAGAGCCATTCACATGCTGACTTTGAATTCTGGTTTTGTATCAGCTTTGAACTTCTAATCAGTTCCTGGTTAAAAGGCTGGGTCCTGGGTCTCCCTAGTTCCATAGCTTCTGCAAGGGCCAGACCTAGATTTCAATAGGCAGCCTGTTCTACAGACTCTGGCATAGATACTTAGTTTCTGCCACCCTGGAAGAGCCAGGCTCCTTTGCTCTACTGCCTGGTTTGGACCCAGAGCCCTGCAAGCCCACAGCTTCGTCTCCACTCACTTCTTTGTAGTGATCCACAGAGATGTTTTTCTTGCTTTTGGTTGGCTATATTCTATTAGGTTTGTTTTTCCTTTGTATACTTTGCCTTTCATTACTTTTAGGGTACAGGGGATGCATAGAAGTGGAAATTGAAGGGGAGCTGATTTGAGTAGAGATCCATTTCATATACTTTTTTCCCCTCAAAATTAAATATAAATTTTTCGGCCAGCATGCAAGAGTTTTCACAGTTCAGATCCATTTCCCACTCCACTGCCAGGCACTCTCCACGCCACTCACATCAAGTTCTTTCCTGCTCCCCAAACACAGCCTGTGCTTTTATTCCTCTGTGTATTTGCAAATGCTGTTCCCTCCATCAGAATAGCCACACCTTTAATTTTCAAGACCTTGATCAAAAGTCATTTCAGCTGGGAAGTTGGTGCCAAATGCTACAGGTGAAGTTATTTATCCCTTCTCTCTGCAAAGATGGTATTGTTAAGTACCTCTGTGTAGTGCATCCTCTATGCTCCATTTTTGTATATTGCTTATGTTATCCAATTATGAATTTTAGTATTTATAATCTCCTGAGCCAGGCTCAGACCTTCCTAAAGAACAGACACTGTTTTATTTATTTATTTTTTGTAGAACAGAGTCTTACTTTATCGCCCTCCGTAGAGTGCTGGGGCATCACAACTCAGAGTAACCTCTAGCTCCTGGGCTTAGGCGATTCTCTTGCCTCAGCCTCCCGAGTAGCTGGGACTACAGGCACCCACCAAAACGCCCAGCTATTTTTTTTGTTGCACTTTGGCCGGGGCCGGCGCCCTACCCACTGAGCCATAGGCGCCACTCAGCACTGTTTTATTTATATCTGTATTCTTGGAAGTTAGCAATGAACCTGGCACAATGTAAGCACTTGATGCATGTGTACTGCGTTAATGAATGAATGGGTGAGTTTTATGATGTGCAAGGTAAACATGTAACACACGTGGTTTATGCTCATATTGTTACCTCCACGATCAATTGCTGTTTATTTAAGTGTCTGCTTTGAATAACACTAATGTGCTATTCACCACATTTAGAAATAAGGGAAAAGCAGTGGACGTGTTTTTTTCCATGAAGTTTGTCTTGTATCATTGCTGTTAAGTTAACACTGTGTGAAGAAAATTGAGATATCCCAATATCCTTTTTGTAAAAGTGTGGTTTTTATAACTGTTAAGGCAAAATGGGACAGTCTTATTTCCTTCCTCAATTTCATGGTATATTCTTTTTTTTTTTTTTTTTTTTTGAGACAAAGTCTCACTATGTCGCCCTCGGTAGAGTGCCATAGCGTCACAGCTCCCAGCAACCTCAAATCCTTGGGCTCAAGCAATTCTCTTGCCTCAGCCTCCCAAGTAACTGGGACTACAGGCGCCCGCCACAACACCCGGCTATTTTTTTGTGTTAGTTGTCATTGTTGTTTGGCAGACTCAGGCCAAGTTGGAACTCTCGAGCTCTGGTGTATACAGCTGGTGCCCTAGCCACTGAGCTCCAGGTGCCAAGACTTTATGATATATTCTTTTAAGTAGAGGAGGAGGATATTTGCATGAACTCTATTATTTTTCTTTTCAGCAAAGTTAAAAATCGGAAAGAAAAGCTTAATTACTTCAAGCTCTAGCATGTTTAAACGCTTTAACTGAGTCTATCCAAACTGAATTCTATCTTTCTATCACTTATGATTCTATCTCAGGAGAAGGATGATAATTTTGGTCTTTTTTTTTTTTTTTTTTTTTTGTAGAGACAGAGTCTTACTTTATCCCCCTTGGCAGAGTGCTGTGGCATCACAGCTTACGGCAACCTCCAACTCCTGGGCTTAGGTGATTCTCTTGCCTCAGCCTCCTGAGTAGCTGGGCCCACAGGCACTCGCCACAATGCCCGGCTATTTTTTGTTGCAGTTCAGCTGGGGCTGGGTTTGAACCTGCCACCTTCGGTATATGAGGCCGGTGCCTTACTGACTGAGCCACTGCCTTTTTTTTTTTTTTTCTGACAATGAGAAGGTAATTTATCAAGGAAAATGGTATCATGTTGTGTGAGCAAAAATATTCACCAAATTGTTCAACTTTTCTGGACTCCTTTAGGGTACTGTTTCTTCCTCAGGAACAGAATGAAGTCTCTGTGACAGGCAAGAAACAAAAAGGTTTTCATTCTGGTAAGAGTTATTTGTGCCTTTATTTCCTCTAGCTCAATCGTGTGGCTAAGACAAAAACAGAAATTCAGCTGAGTAGCATTTTTGTTCTCAAAACACGTCTAAAATTCATCTCTAATCTGTATCTTTTCTGAGGAGAGAAACTAAATCCATTCTAACAAGTAATTAAACAAGCAAACAACTACCCTAAAACCACAGCCTCCTCCTGGCACCTGTCTACACCACCCTGGTCCTGAGGTTCCTTCCTCGAAAGCCCCAGCCAGTGATCCCCTTCTCCCCAAGCTCAGGCCCACTAGGTCTAGGGATCAACATGATACAGCTCGTTCTGTCGAACACACGCATCGTGTTGGGCAAAAGATATATGTGGAAAATGAATGTGAAGTTATCGCCGTGTTTAACTTTAGAACTCTGCTCTCTAATTCCAGTAGTCATCACAGGTTTCTGAAATCCTGAAATATAACCTGTGGGAGATTTCTCTCCCTAGTGATTCGAGAAACAAAGCCTGAAATTCTTCTTCAAATTGATGTCCCCCCTCCACATTCCTAATTCAAGCTCCAAGTATTATTGCTTTTAACTACATTGAACCAATTTAATTACTTACTCTAGTGCGGTATTTCCTAAGGAAATAGACTCCATCTTAAGCCCTGGGAAAGGATTTAGTGTTCAGAGTCAATTTTAATGTCTACCGAGAGGATCCAAAGTTAATTAAGCTGCTTTTTCTTCTTGTGTGACTAGTCATGTCACTGTACTTAAGAGATTGTGGTGCATCCTAGAGAAGAGGGTAAAGGAGAGACATGGGGACTTTCTATTTGCAGAAATGATATCAGGAAGTGTCTTTTGGTTTACGGTCTTGATCTTTAATGCTACACAACCACGAATGTTTATAAGAGAAAACAAAAAAAAGCCACTAAGAGAAAAAAATACTGCCTGAAGAAAATATGGTCAGGCACAGCTCTGAGACACATAACTGTGGTTCATCCAGTTTTGTTTCTTTTCTGATCACACTATGAGCAGGCAGGGGTGGCCATCTACCCTGCAGCTTGTGACCGCCCCTGTTTTCAGATGCTGCTGGACCACAGCCCGTGATCAGTGCTATGACTGCCATCCCTGAATTATCAGTAAGTGTGGAGGAGGCGATGTACTTCCCTGGGCCTGGGAGGATGTTGTCTCCTCTAGTTCACTGGGTTTCTGATGAGCACTGTCTGTCTTTCATTGACTTCCTGGGAAATAGTAACACAACTACTCCTCACCAGGCAGCTTCCTTTTACTTTCTCTTTCCTCAGTTTCTTTTGATGTCTCTGTCACTGTTCTTGTTTTGATTTCTGTTTCTGTTTATCCAATTCTTCTATCTCATTCAAGTTTTAAAAAGAGGAAGAAGAAGGAGGAGGAGGAGGAGGGGGGAATAGTGGGAGGGGGGAGGGGGATGCTGGTGGGGAGGGGGATGCTGGGGGGAGGGAAGAAGATATCTGCCTGGGGCCTGTCACAGGCAAAGGTGCTATATGTTTATAAGTAAATCCTAAGATAATGACTTTGACACAGGGTGAGCAGAATTTGTGAGAGAAAGGGTTAATAGTGGAAAGGTAGACATGAGCAACCCCTCTGCCCGTGTCCTTGATGCAAGTACAGAAGGAAAGTCAGTCACTGTGGATGCATGAGGCTTGTCTTTCCATCTTATCAGGACCATGTTGATCTCACAGACAATTTGATACACAAGATGCAAAGAATATAACTAAGATTTTTTGAGAGTTGTAGAAACTGTTTCGTAAACAAGCCATTGAATGTTCTCCTTTTAAATATTGGCAAGTAGAAAATCTCTCATGCCAAGAGGTCCCTGACCTTCTCCTACTAGATGGCAGTCAGCTCAGGGTGGAGCATATCCCCTGTCATTGACAAAATAGCCACAGTACTAACAGCCCCAGTAACAAATGGCTGCTCCCACCTGTGTATTGTGTAGCTCCCTTCCAACGGGCCAAGGCCACACCATGTGCCCTGTAAGGAGAAAGGCTTTACTTTGGATCTGGGACCCACATGACTTTCATACCTTGTCTTAGAGTAATCTCAAGATTAAGATTTTGAGGCAATCTTTTAAAAGTTAGCCTCCCCACTCAGCACCTTTTCGTAAACTTGGATCATTGGTCTTCAGACCTTGTTCTTCTATTTCCTCTGTTCCATTTCATCTCACTTCCCTTAGCCACCTGCTACTATGCTGGGACTTTCAGGGACCCAAGATGCAAGGCCTTGAGGGCCTAGGTTGGGGAACAAACTGGGCAGTTAAGCAGGAATACCCCTGAGAAGTCAGAAGCCTCATTTAGTGGGCAACATGAAATAATGCTCTGAAAGCCACAAGCCTGAGCTTCCTTCCCCAGATCTAGGGATGGATCTGAGCTTTCTCATCTCCTCTACTGTGATCATCATCGTCTGTCCTGTGCTATCCTGTAACTGTCCAGCTGAACCTGCCAGCCTGCACTCACCAGGCCATGCCACCACCCTGCCACACCTCCCTCCTCTGTCTTCTTCTTCTCTGGACCAGTGAGGCTGCCATTTGGTAAGGAGTACTGAAGGCTGAGGGGAGGTCAATTGCTCTCAACTCCCAGGAGTGCTCACTGTATGAAACAGGGAATAATATTTCCTTCCAATCGGACAGATTGGGACCCAGATGATGGACCGCAGAACTCCGTGGCCAATGGGACTGTCATCTATGATTATGTAGAATATAGATTGTTCTGTATGTTGGATTTAAAGCCAAGAGGATGCATAAGACTGTAAAACTAGTCTGCACCCCTCTCACCAACCCATGCTCCCTGGTGCAGAGCTGTGTCATTCTGAAGGAAGGAATACCCTTTTCTAATTTTCACAAAACTACCTTAGTAATTAGTGGCATCTTTGTACTTAAGAGGATTTGGGGTGGGGGACAAGGTCTTACCAGTCCCTTTAAAACATTTCTTATAGGTGGCCCCCTACACTGTGTTTGTGTGTAAGTTCTGGGTGGTCTGGAATTATGATAAATCTTAGGTTTTTACTATGAGATTCTCACAGGAAGAAACAGAAAAAGAACAGAAATATCAACTGTTTTAATAAATCTTATTTTGGGCTCAATGTGAGTCATCTTCCCTCGTGACTCTGGCTTGCTGGCATTTGGATAGAGTTTTCTGCAAGAGCAGGAGGCTTGGGTGTCTGTCTCATATTCTATTATGAGATACCCTTACTAAGAATTAGGAGAGGACAGGGTCACATCCAAATGTAGGAGGCCTTCTGGAGAAAGGTCTGAAGGACACAGCCATTGGGGATCACTTTCCTAGTGTTATAAAACCTCCCTCACAGTATCATTCTCACTCTACCAACACACCATTCATTTAAAAACAATTTACTCATTTAAGCACCATGAGTAAATTCACAATATGCCCTACTCTTCTCCCTTCCCTTCCTTTTCCTTCCCATATACCAATGATCAATCATCAATAAAATGTTTTTAGTACATACAATATGCCCTCAGTGACAGAGAGGACAGTCTCTAGTCTCAGAGAGCTTAGCATGAGTTTCCAGACTAGTTTCTCCCAATAGGAAAGTTTAGTTCTGAGATGGTATCTAGGAATGTTCAGATTCCTTCCTTATGTTCTATAATATGTCCTTAAATGCTAAACAGAGTTACTTCTCAGGTCACTGATTATATGTCAGGAGAACAAAATGCCCAGCTCTCCCCCAAAGAAAAAGAAAGGAAGCTATGTCTTCCCTGCATTCTCTCACCGTTTAGTAAGTACATTTGGATTTCCCAAAACCAAGTAAAAAACACTGGCCACCAGGACAGCCCTGTCCCCATGCTCACCTTATCAAACCCCTTCTCCAGGCTTCGGTTGTTGAGCATATCATTTAATTTACTCTCCCTTATTAAGGTTTTTATACTATCTGTAGCTTCACCTTTATTTCTTTATCATCAGATATTTGTTGGGCACAATTTTCTTTCTTTTTTTTTTTTTTGAACTTTGTGCTATTTTATTTATTTATTTATTTTGAGACAGAGCCTCAAGCTGTCACTTTGGATAGAGTGCTGTGGCATCACAGCTCACAGCAACCTCCATTTCCTGGACTCAAGCAAGTCTCCTGCCTCTGCCTCCCAAGTAGCTGGGACTATAGGTGCTGCCACAACATTCGGCCATTTTTTGGTTGCAGCCACCATAGTTGTTTGGCGGGCCTCGGCTGGATTCAAACCCGCCAGCTCAGGTGTACGTGGCTGACGCCTTAGCCCAATGAGCCACAGGCACAGAGCCTGTTGGGCACAATTTTCACTGAGTTTGGCTAAAAACAAAGAGATAAGACCTAGATTGTATCATTTTATGCTGGAGGAGACTGATGTCAACCATTTCAGTTCAGGGTGATAAGGGCTGTAATGCGTTTGCTAGAAAGACAGAGAATAGGGCCATTAACTCTAGCTGATGAAACTAGAGAGGCCTTCATGCGGGAGGTGATTTTTGGCCTGAGTCTTAGAGAGTGAATAGGAATAAACCAGGTAGAGAAATGAGGGAAGACAAATGTAGACATAGGGGAGAGCATGTGCAAAGTACCAAGGAAGATGTACAAGATATCACACAGAGAGAGACGCCATTCCTCAAGTGCAGGTCCTCTTTATCTTCAAACCTGTGAATTAAAGAGAAAAGTTATCTGACCCCCACCACCACTTCTCCCAACATACAATGGTGGGATGGGCATAGATCACTGTTATAGACTTTCCCATTCAAACAGGAGAAATGCAGGAGGCATAGAGGAATTACTGGTCCAAAGCAATTTTGAAATCTGTCGGGGCACATGAGGTAAGTTGCTTGATTCAGAACCAAGGCCTGGTGTCATGCTTTTCTCAGTGTCATGGTTTTTCCAAAAAGGGCTGTCCACATTTGCAACTGAGTAGATTTCTCAGACCATTTTCAGCCTATAAAAGTTTAAAGATCTAAAGTCATTTTGTTGTCCTTTTCTTTTTTCATTTTGTACTTTCTCTGTCTCTATTAGACCAAGCTAGTGGTGTTTCTGCTTATAAAATTCTTTTAAGATATTTGGAAGTTTCCTATGAATCTTTTTTTTTTGTTTTTGCTTTTAATTTCAGCTGGCTTTTACTTTTCTTAGTTTCCTTGTTTTTTTTTTTTTTTTTTGGTTGTTGTTTGTTTGTTTTTTTGTTTTATATTTTCCTTCCTTGTAACGATACACGGGCTGGTTTCCTCCCAAGTATCTGGGATTACAGGTGCTCACCCCAACGCCCAGCGGTGTTCTTTCCTGGTGGTTGAGACGGGGTCTTTTCTCTGGCTCATTCATGCTTATGCTGGTCTTGAACTGTGAGCACTGGAAATCCACCCGCCTCAGCTTCCCACAGCACTGGGATTATAGACGTGAGCCACCATGCCCGGCCAGTTTTCTATGAATCTTATTGTGGTTTGTGCCATCAGAAAAAAAGTCACCCCACAAATCTCCTCATGGTAAACCATTGTCTACCTCAGGTTTCTGTTGAAGCTACCAAGGATTCTTAAAAGTCTAGTTTTTTATCATTATTTTTGTTTTGACCAAACAGTTCTATAAGCATTACTTAAATCTTTCCAAGGTCATAACAAAGGATTTTAGTCCCATTCTTAATATCACCTTTATAGCATGTTCTCTTGACCATTCATGAAATTTTACTTTTGTCCAGACATTTCCTTATTTAATATTGCTTTTTATCTGTAGAGGTTGGGGATTTTTCCACTCTGCAAATTAAGCCTTTTTTACAGTTAACAATTTTTTTTTTCTCGCACTTATCACTCTTCCTTCAAATTTTAATACAGGATGGCCATAAAGTTCATGTGCAATTTTAAATAGTTGTCTATTTTAAATTGCACACCAATTTCATGGACACTAAGCAGCAGGAAGAAGCCTAGGCCACCATTAACCCTGCATGGATCAAATAGTCTATTAAATACATTTTCTGTTTTCCATATCACTGCAGGCAAGAGTGCTGCTAAACTTCCCATCACTTCATAATGGATCCTCTTCTTTCTAGTTTCCAGCAGCATTTTCCTCACTTTTCTTTAATCTTTGACAGACAGACTTCTCGAGAGACAACAGACTTCTGCTAACAGTCTCGACACACTATAGATTTTTCTTCAAAGTCTTCCAGAATCTGCTCACCACTGTCCCAAAGCACTCCCAAATGTTTAGGTTTCTGTTATAGCAGCTCTGCACTCACCCTCTGCTTTCTGCACCCCCATTGCAGATTTTCCTGCCACCTTACATCTCAAGCTACTCCCACCTCCCAATCAAGCCTACTTGGGTCCCCATCTAGGCAGAGGGAGGCAATATTCTTCCGGAACTCTGTCCCTTCTTAAAGTTCCAGGAAATAATACTAACATACCCTTCCACAGCTTCGTTCCCCAGAGGAGCTCTCTTGGTAAATGGCAGAAAGATAGGGTTAGTGAATTTTATTTGACACTATCTTCAAAACCATCCAAACAAATACCTTTTCAGGTACACCATATATTTCATCTGCAGAAAAGAACAACAATTCTGTGAGAAACAATTTTGGCTTCATGTTTGGGGGTAGGAGTCAGAGAATGAGATCCATTGATAACTTTCTGGGAGAGAAAAGAGAAAAAAAGTGCTGAAATTTATGTTAGATAGTGTGAGTTGCTATTGTTTTACTTTTATTTTTAAACACTGTTAGCTCAATAGTGGAAATAGTTTATGGCAGAACAGGAGAGGCCATAGGCTGGGGACTCGTGCAGACCTAGCCTATGAAACCAAGGCATGTTTCTTAATTCCCACTTAGGCCCTGTGTTCTCGTCCCTAATATGGACAGTATAGCTGTAATTACCTCACAAGACTGATAGGGGAAGAAATATAATGTACGTAACATAGCCAAGCAGAGCATCTAGCATCTGATCCACAAATTATCCTGGACTCATTAATATGGAAACCATACAAATGACTCCTCATGTTTTCTCTGAAGCTTCATTGGCTTTCCAAAAGGTTCTGGAATCAGAAGTCTATTCTCCATCTATTCCCTGAAGAGGGTGCAGTGGCTGGGAAGGAGCGGAGGAAGGGCAGCTTCTCTCTTGCCCTCTTCGGAATTAGATTCTCTCCCATACCACAAAAAAAAAAAAAAAAAAAAAAAAAAAAATTTAGGACTATGGAATGTGCAACTCCCCAAGGCCTCATTAAGTATTTTCCCAACTGACTATTTCCATAAAGAAATAAGACCAATGTAATTTTATTTGGTCCCAGCCCAAATCTCCCTATCTGGTTTCAACTCTTCAACTCTTTCTCCCAGGAAGCCCTTATGGCGAGGGTCTGGAGGCCAGTTCATCCCATGCAACAAGAAATAAGCCCCCACATTCCACTGTGGTGTCAAGCTGGAAAAAAACATGGAATTAGGCAAAGGAGATTTGAAGAAGAAGGAATTTTAGGAGATTAGAGAGGACAATTAGTTAGTGGTCATGGTGACCACTATGTGTGTGGGGGGAGGGGGGGCTTGAAAGCAAAGATTCAAGAAGGTGGCATTTGAGGATACTCCAAGGAAAAGAGCTGTGGCAAGAGTGAGCTGGGAGGACAGAATTCCTTCTACATGGCTTCCTCTTCTTGCTCTTCCCACACCGTTATAGGATTATGCCTTTTGAGATAGTCACATCTGCCTTCCTTGTTCCCTTCCAGCCTAGTTCAGGCATGTTGTCCCTTGCCCTGGAGATGGCAGCAGCCTGTGAAACAACTGTTCTCTACACCCCACACTCTTGAATCCCCAATCTGCTCTTCAGCCAGCAGCCTGAATAGCCTCTCGTTCATCTTATCTTCTCCCTGACCCAACCCTATTCTTACAGCCCAGCACCTTCAGGTCATATCTGCAGTCCTCATGCAGGGATGTGACCTGGTCCTACCTACCACTCAGCCTCATCTCTCTCCCACTCTCTGCTCCAACATGGCATTCCCACAACGGGTCTTGCTTCCTCCTGTTTCTTTTTGCTCTGGCTCTCTCTGCCCTTTCTCTTTCTTCAGTCCAACTTCTTTTCCTTTGAGGATATTATTTCCTCTTTTTATCAGATCCTTTCCCCTTCTTCCCCATCTAATTCCCATTTGGTTTCCATGTTTCATCTCAACTACTCCCTCCTAGGACCCTTGCCTGCTATTACTCTCTTCCCAACCCCTTCCCCCTCCAAACATACAACTTCTTAGCCTCATTCTCCACCCCCTGTTCCTGCTGAAGCTGACCTGCACACTGGGGCTCACTTCTGGTCTTAGCTCTTATCTCAGCACCACTTTGTCTCTGACACTAGAAGGAGAACTTCTCTGGGACTCTACACATGAGCATCTAGAATTCCATGCAATCTTGCATGATTTTTGGAAGATCGACAGAAAAGGAGTTCTATTATGTCGATGGAGGGAATGGTAGGGTGGATGTCCTCACCTGGTGGCAAAGAAGAGGTGGTCAGGAGGGATACAGTGAAGGAGAAGGGTTGGTGATGAGGAAAAGTATAACAAAATATAGAGAAGAAGACAATGTTTGGGTACAAGAAATGTTTACTCTTGCTGGAGATTGTAACTTCTATTTTAGGTTGCAAACACCACATCTAATAGCATGTTGGGGTTTTTCTGCTACATTTGAAGGAAGAATAGGAGTAAGAAAGGGTAGAGGGTCTCAGATCTCATAACTGGCACCACTCAGGAATCACTTCCCCCTCCCCATTAAGGCCTCTCTTCCTGGCCCTCTAAATGTCTAACTTTCTTTCTTGTTCCTTTTACCGTCTTCACTGCACCTCTAAGCCATCACTAGGGACGAGCTCCAAATCTTCTCTCTTGCTCCAATGTCCCCATTTCCTTCCTCCACTACCACCTTGCTGTCTTTCACTTGCCCCCCCCACTAAAACCCCTTCAATTCATGCATTTTTCCATGTCATAGGAGTTCCTGCTAATCATCCCTTTGTCCACATTTCCCACCAAAGACACACTGCCTCCACTTTTCCACTTCCTGACACTACCAAGGACTCCCAAGGTCTGTTAAGACAATCAAAATATTTATGGGCACTCATGTTTTTCAAAGCTCCAAGGCACTAAATTGCATCTAACTGAGATACCACTCTGACTGAGCTCCTCTAATGCTGCAAGGCATGCCTTGTAGCTGAAGATTGATGTCTCCTCTTGTTGAGGGTCAATTACTCATGGGGTTTTATCGGTGTTGCCAGAGTGGGAAAGGTAATGGAGAAGCAGATCAAGGGCCTCCTTCCCCCTCCCCAGCTGCTTCCCAGTCCTCTCTCCTTTGGTGCAAATACCATCCCCAGAGGCGGAGCAGCATGGTTTATTTTTATCTGTTTATTTTGCAATTAACAAAGAGAAGGGGCCTCTTTTTGATGTGCTGGTTTCGGGGGTTCAAAGTGTCTAGCTACCTTGACCCCTTTACCAGCCTCCGACATCGCAGTCCGGCTGCCCAACTGCGAAAGATTTATACTTATTTTTATATAATGGAAAACTCATTGCCGGACATCAAGTTACTCGCTTTGATTTGTTTTCTTTGGAAGAAGTGGCCGGCAGCGGCGGCAGCGCCCCAAGCTGGGTCATTAACATGGCAGCAACAGCAACAAAGACCTTTACAGCCGCTGCCTGTAAACCGTGGATAAAGTTCAAGCATTTATTCTGTTTGAGGCCTCCCAGTGTCTATAAAAGCCCAGCACGATTATATGATCAGTGTCAAGACCCACTTTCCCTTCTTTGTGCTCCGGGATGCATTTCCTTGCCCTGTCCCTCCGTGTTGCCACCGCAGCTGCTCTGGCTTTAATAGCAACCCAAGGCACACACTATTGGAGTGTTCCTTGGGCTTTGTTTTAAACATGGTTTTTGCTTGTGTTAACTACCGCCTGGCTCTCTGACACCCATGAATGGGGCTATGCGGGGCTGTCAATCAACAACAATAATAATGCCATCTGGGTTTGAATAATACTAATGAGAAGAAGAAGAAGAGGGATACTGTGTATTAACATAGCACCTTTGTCCAAGAAGCTCGGAGGGCGTTTAGGATAATAATTCATTCATGCTCCAAGCACCGCTTGGCGGTAGATATTATGATCCCACTGCAGGGGACTGAGACACAGAGAGGGCAAGTGGCTGGCCCCAAGGTCACACAGTAAGTCAGGAGACGGCTTGCAACTTAGCTGTTGTGAGCCCCTCCCCCCGTAGCATTGGCCTTGTGGGATCACACTGAACTGTAACTCTGTGCATCTTTTTTTGAAATTGAGCTGTAAAAAGAGCTGGATGATGTAGGTGTTTCATGCCTTATGGGATGAAGACAGGAGAAAATGAATGTTCTAGGGTGGAGGACCAAGATCCTCAGTGTTATTGCAGAGCCCATCCAGGTCAGGGGAAAGGAAGGAGAGGGTGATGAGATGCCCAGTATACCACTCTGAGAGGCGTCTGGGATTTCAATGGGGCAGGAGGATGGTGGAAACATGTTAATTAAAGCTGAATGGATAAAGAGAAAGAGAAATCTCCCAGGGAGGTGAGAAAGCAAGCTAATCACGGAGCCAAAAAGCTCATGGAAAGCCAAATAAGGAGCAGCAGTCATCCAGAAGGAAGGATATTCATGAAGGCACCGAGAATTTCCCTATTTGGTTTCAAGTCCCATTCTGCACTTTCCAGATCCCATCAAGGTGCCACGGCCCTATCTCTCCCTCCTCAACCCCCTCAGTGCACAGACCGGTTTCCACTAGACTCTGCCACTTCACAGCAGGAGAATCTACCTCACTCTCTGTGTCTCAGTTTCCACTTTGTAAAATCAATTCATAACATCATTTTGCTGAGTCACCTCGCACATCGTAGTAACTGCTGAATTGATTTTTCCCAACTTCAGTGTCTTCCTGGTACCTATCATTGGGTGGTCAAATTAAATACATTAATATATAAAATATTTAGAATAGGGCATGGCACATAGAGGGACTTCATCATCATCGTCATCTTTTACTTTGCCGGCTGCTTATTCCTGGGCAGACAAGAAATAGAATAAGCACCCAGGAAGGACAAGTTCAGTCATATAAGGACATGTAATTAAATCATCCAGCACGTCTTCCTCCCTTCTGTGCTTGTGTGGCACCCTACAAATTAGTACTCGGTTATTCCTACTTGCCTCATGTCTTGATTTTTGTCTCTTGCAATAGATTTAACAAATGCACAGTAATGCATCTAATTCTCCTCTGTTCCCCCACAGCACCAGCATTCCACTCAATAAGCAGACTCTGCAATACATTTTACTTTTCCATGATTTCTTGAACACCCAGCAAGTGCTAGCCTGAGCTGAGAGGTACAAGGATGTATTGGAGAGAACTCTTGTCCTAGGAGAATGTACTTCTTTCGTAGAAGAGATAGTCCATATATGAATAATTCTTAAAACTTAGTATGCATCAGAATCTCTCAGAGGGCTTCTTCAAACACAGATGCAGTTGAAATGACTTTACATTACTATTGAAAGTTTGTAAGAAGGGGAGTAATGTGGTCAAAGTGTTCTCCCAGGAAGATAAACCTTGCAATACTACAGGGCAGCAGTAGTATTCCATGAAGAGGGGTGGGCAATAGATCTTTATAAGGAGCGTGCAACCTAGATCCCTCACATGCTCAGTTTACAGGAGGGTTCACACTCCTATGAAGAGTCTAATGCCACCACTGATGAGATCAGAGGGGGAACTCAGGCAGGACGCAAGCCAAGTGATGGGAGCGGCTGTAAATACTGATGAAACTTCACCTGCTTGCGTGACTTGCCTCCTGCCGTGTGACCTGGTTCCTAGCAGACCACCCATGGGTACTGATCTATGGCCCCAGGATTTGGGGACCACAGTTGTAGAGAACAGATACAACCAGGGAGAAACTGAAGCAGGAGAAATCATTCAGGACGTAATTAGAACAGGCTTGTCACAAGAGAAAAGCGCTGAACTAAATAATGAATCAATTCATTGGTTATTGAAGTCTTCCAAAACCTCATCAAATCAGGATATTCTTGTTTCTCTCTTCCTTGCAGAGATCTGACACCTTCTGCCCTGTAAAGTTCATTATTTGTGGTATCGTCTGTCCTTTCTTTCTTTTTCTTTTTTTTTGGTTCCTAACCCAGTTTGGGGGCACTTTATCACCAGGACTAAATCTGAGGCTCTCTCTATTCTTTGACAATAGACATAGAGAGTTATAATTACTCCCAGGCTTTCAGCAGGAAAGACCCTGCTTTTTCAGCTCTACAAGTCCCCCTCCCTGTATTGGCAGAGACGCAGGCCTTCCGACCTTGCCTTTGCCAGTAACCTCGGAGTTCTCGAAGACATCGCTCACACCTGGTTCCAGAGTGGCTCTCTAATTTTAAGGGCCTGTCACAAAGTAGATGCCAGAGAAGTCTACTATATTGGAGAAAAATAAAGCCAAACTTTATTAAAAGCATCTAATATTGTCCGTGTATTCAAATATAGGATGCCGTATCCCATGCAGATATCTGTGTGAAAGCATCCAGCTTACAGAATTTCTCTTATCCATAACCAAGGGCAGGATTCTTAAGGTCTATCTTACCACATCAAAAAACCATAAAGCTTCCTTCTTCCCCCTCTCCCTCCTCTTTTTCTTCATCCACCAGACTTAGGACGCGAGGGAAGCATTATAGAAGCCACCGTGAACAATGGCTTCCTGCTCTTGAGGAGTTTCGACTCCAGTGAAAGATACCCAGCCCAACCCCCATCCTTTTTCTCTATGCATTTAATTTTTATTTTAGATGAAAACAAGGTTTGAACAAGGCCGTGTAGGCACGTGGAGCAAAAGGAAAAGAGACCACAACTTACTGGGAGCAGAATTGGCACCGTGTGAGTCAGCTCTAGGTGGGCAGGTTGCATTTTCAATAGACAGAGAGGGAGGGAAGGGCTTTGTGGGCTGCAAGCACAACTCTGAGGTCAAGGGCGTGGGGAGCTCAGGAATATGGAGCAGGCCAGCACCAGCAGGTGAAGTGAGCAAAGATGGAGAGAAGTGGTGACAGATCTTAATACGCCACAGGGAGGATTTTGAATTCTACTCATAGGCAGAGGACAGTGACTGAAGCCTCTAAAACAGTGACACGTACCCAGAGTCGAGCTTTGAGGAAATTGGCTGCAGCGGCTAGCCAGGGTGTGCCCTGTGGCTCCAGGTTGCTGGTATGTCCTGCACTTTCCCCTAGTGCTGCAGAAGGGAGAGCTCTAGCCAGGCATGCTGGCCCCACGTGCCCTGGGGATTTATCTGGCTTAGGGGTGGAGGTGTCTTGGAAGTGTTTTCTTGAGAAAGGAGCACACTCTGAAAATCCCTCTGACCTCCCTTCCCTCTGCACACCCTGGGGATTGTCCAACTTGGGATGGAGCTAAAAGTCCTTTGAACCTCTCTGTTCTCCCCAGTGGATTGCCTGCCACAATGGGCCAGGAGCCCCCACCTCTGGCAGACCCAGCCGGCCCATTGCTCTCTTGTCATGGATTTTCCTGGAGGGAAGCAGTGGATGCCACACGGTCATGGCTTGAAAAGATTCCATGCTGTCTGTACAAACAGAGACTGGAGCCTCTGGAAACAGCTTTGCTCTCACCTCACTCCCAGAAAGCCTCCCTGCCCTGGCCCGTGCAAACAGGCGTGAATTGTTGCTCTCGCTTCTACACACTGCTGTACTGTGGAACTGAGGCTTGGGGTTTGCCTTAGAAAAAATAGATCTCTTCATCTCCTTTCTGCATTGGTCATGCTCGTCTCTGGAGAGCTTGCCTTCCCAGACAGCCCCGAGCATGCCGACAAGAGGATTCTTGGGAGGGACCTGACCCAGCTGCAGACGCCCAGGCATTGGCAGTGTGGCTGGGAACAGGGTGAGCAGACGTCCACCAGCCCCACTGGCTCTGTACACCCTCCCACCCAACAACCCCAACCTTCTGCAGGGAACGGCTGCTTTTCCACATTCGGGCCTCTCTTTCCTGCTCTGCTTGAGTAACTCCTACTCATTGTTCAGTGCTTAGTTTAAGGACCTTTGTGCTGTGAAGTCTTCCCTAGCTCCCAAGAAGGTAAGCAGACAGCTCCTGCCTCCTCTCTTATCTGTGCCCTTTGGATGAGCCTCCGTGGGAGTGCCGATGAAACCGAATTGTAGTTGTTTGTTTAGATACCGTTTCCCCAACTGGACTTTGAGGTGCCTGAAGTCAGGTCTAATGAGAGTCTCAGAGGACAGTTGTACAGGTTGTGTATTACTCAAGCCTATGGGGCGCCATTTACATTATAGTCTAAATCCTTCTGGCACAACTTTTTTTTTTTTTTTGAGACAGAGTCTCAAGCTGTTGCACTGGATAGAATGCTGTGGTATCACAGCTCGCAGCAACCTCCAGCATGGACTCAAGCGATCCTCTTTTCTCAGTTTCTCTATTTTTAGTAGAGATGGGTCTTGCTCTTGTTCAGGCTGGTCTCGAACCTGTGAGCTCAAACAATCCACCTGCCTCGGCCTCCCAGAGTGCTAGGATTACAGGTGTGAGCCACCGCACCTGGCCCTAAGCAGTAGTTTTGGGGACAGTTAAATCTTATTTCTAATATGTACACAATAAAAAGTTTGTTCAGCTTAATATAAGCTACTGCTCAGATTTTTGATCTTCCTGTCCTTGTCACATAAAAGCAGGAAGAAATGGTAGTTCGCTCAATAGCCTTATAGAGAGAAAATGCCCAGCTTCCTTGGAGATAGGTTGCTGATTCTAGATCAAGGAGAGAACTTGAGAAGTTCCTCCTGATCCCCTTCAAACAGCTCATGGCTGGTCCAGGGATGCCCCAGGGGATTCATCTCAGGAGCCAAATCGGACTGGTAGGTAGTTAGTCTTCTCATTAAACTGAGAAGCCTTCGGAGGCAGCGTCCAAATGCAGTGGGGAAGAACCCCCTGCTGGACTTGTGGACGATGTGGGAATGGGGCATGGACACACGCCTGCCATGTGGCGGTCTGCCCTCTCATCTGGTCTGGACTTCTAAAGGACCATAGGATAGGCGGCCTGTCTTGCCTTGCCCTCGTGTTTTCAGGGTCCCTGTGCCTCAGGTTCTCCTCCACATAGAAGCCATCTTTCTGTTAGGGTTTGGCAGGGATAAAGAAGAGGTCACAGGGGAGCTTGCAAACTCTCCCCAAAATAAGAAAAAAGACTATCGCAGGGTTGGAGAAGCTCAGGACCCCCTCAGATTATCCAACAACATGAGATACTCCCCAGTCCTAGCTCCAGTGCCTGTTTTTTCTCTACCCCGCCCCTCTCCATCATTCTGTCCTGAAATTAGGGAAAAAGTGAGGCTGCAAGGGGAAGAAAGGAGCTCTGAAAGGGGGTGCTAATAATAACAGGAATAATCCTTGGTCTTTGAGTCAGTACCTGGGCATAACCAGGGAAAGAGTCCTGGTTTACCTGATTTTACTTAGTCTTAACAAGAAGAAAAGAGGGTTGGCGGGCAGGACCCCAGACCCCAGAATTGGGCTGCCTGGGCTCAACTGCAGTCTCTGGGCACCAGCAGCCACATGCCCGTGGGCTTGCTTGACCTGACACTCCAGTGTCCTCCTCTATAAGAAGGGGCTAACAAAATCACACTCGGCTCACTGAACCGTGAGGATTAGGTGACTTAGTGAGTGTGGAGGGCTCAGAACGGAGCTTGGCCCTTGGCAGGTTTCCTTCGTTCCTATTGCTATTAGGGTGAGTGCTGTTGTACAGTTTTGTTCTTTCAGCCTCGTCAGCTAGGGAAAGAGACTCAGATGATGTAACAGGGAGATGGAGACTAGACCAAAGGACACACAGAAGACAAACTTAACCTTCATCACATCAACCCAAACTCCCTCCTCTTCTTACTCTTGTGGAATTACCGGTAGTTTTTATCATCTCATTTTGGAATCCCTTGGCTCAAGGTGGTCTGTGAATAAAGGCATGACCCAGTGCTCTCAATATTCTGGGCACCGTGCTAAAAACCTGCATGTTTCTTGTCAGTCTCAGACACTCTGTCTTGGGCACTAATGAATTAATTAAAACCTCATAGGCAAGGCTGGGCGTGGTGGCTCATGCCTATAATCCTAGCACTCTGGGAGGCAAAGGCAGGTAGATCACCTGAGCTCAGGAGTTCAAGACCAGCCTGAGCTAGAGAAAGAACTGTCTCTAAAAAATAGACAGGCATCATGGTAGACACTTGTAGTCCCAGCTACTTGGGAGACTGAAGCAAGAGAATCATTTGAGCCCAAGAGTTTGAGGTTGCTGTGAGGTATGATGCTACAGCACTCTACCGAGGATGGCAAAGTGAGACTTTGCCTCAAAAAAAAAAAGAACACACACAAAAAATCTTATAGACACTTGCATGGATAAGGTTTTCCAATCCCTTGGACAATTCTATGAGGTCCTATGCTGTTGCTATGTTTATTTACTATTCTTTTGTCATATGCTAACTGACTATATGTTAGACAAGAGAGCACCTGGCGGATATAAGGAGATGCTTGTCCATCTCTCATACACTCACACCTTCTGACTCTTATACCCAGAATTCTATTTCTTCCCTTGTTTACCTGGCACACTCCTATTCATCCTTCAAGGCCCAGCACAACCCAACTTCCTCCATGAAGGCTTCCTTAACATTCTCCAACCTTCAAGCAGAGTTAGTAACTTTTTCTCGTAAAATTTTTGGCCCACAATTTATATTAGGCTTTCTGACATTATGCTTAAATTATTTGCCACCCTGTATTTTAAAAGCTGAAACACTCTAATTTACCCCTGAATTCCTAGAGCCTGACATAGAGCCTGGCGCATAGTGGGTGTTCATTAGCGTTCTCACACTGCAGAGTGAGGCCCTTTCAGCCTGTAGTAACTCTTTGGGGCCTTGGGCTCCATGAATTTAAGATCTGCTTTTAGGTTGTGAATATCAGGCTGCCAAAGTGATTAAAAGCAAATATGAGGGAAGATTTGCCAAGAATTAGGGTCATAAAATTTCAGAATAACTTACTAAAGATTTTGAATTTTTTTTTCTTGGATAAGTTTTATGAACGAGAGAGGATAAATTGGTTATAATCCTCATTTGGATATGGAGAATGGACCAGCTGGCTCTCCGTTGGCCCGCTCAGTTGTGAGAATGGTTAAGTAGACCCTGGACAAATGCAGGATGCATGTAGATGAGAAGAACGGGCCCATCCCCACTCCTGCTCACCCTTTCACCCTCTTTAGGACACTCAGTCCTGGCCTTTCTGTCCAAGTTGTCTCTCCTTCCCAGTCAGCTCAAGTCCCACCTCCTCCAAGGAGCCTCTTCTGGCCAGCCCAGTCCAGAGGGACTCTCTCTCTTCTGGGCTGTGGACAATGTGGCATTTACCAGATCTCTAATTGGTTCAGGAATATGTTACTTCACAATGGGAAATTCCTTCAAGAAAAAAAAAAAAAGTATTTCTCTTAGGCTCCTTGTTTCCTCTCCAGTGCCAAGCACAGTTTGGGACACTAGCACGCGTGTGCATGTATGTGTGTGTGTTGGCATGGCAACGCAATGTGTATAATCTAAATCGGAGGTCCTGGCATCATACATCTGGAACAGAATAAACTCTTTTGTGACATCCTCCAGCATGCACAATGTCTCTGAAACACTGAGATCTCAGAGAAACGGAATGGCTCCCAAGCAGGGTGGAGAGCTCACATTCCTTCCTTGCCTGCCCACTTACCCTGCCCCCACCCCCACCCACCTCCCCATATACAGAATGGAAACTTTCAGGGGAAAAGAATTTTGAACAGCTGTTGTGAGAGACCACACAGACTTCCCACATCTGCTAGCACACAGCCGGTGAGCTCATTTCCCTGGGAAATGTAGTCTGAGTCTGTGGGGTCCACTTAAGTATACCTTGGGAGGGGCCGAGGAGGAAAGAGGAAGTGGCCCCAGGTGGAAAGAGAACTTTCTCATGTCAGAAAATTCACTGGCGACAGCCTAAAGGGGGAGTGATCCTACCGATGCTTCCCCTGACGAGGATAATTCGCTTTCTAGAAAGCCCCTTTACCCACTATGGTTAAAAAGAGGTATTTTCAAATTTAAAATTTGAAACTTGAGTCCCATCAGATCTTCCACCCCTCCTCTAAACAGCCTAATTCAAGAACCAATTCTGGTATAGAAAATACCCTACAAAGGAATACGGTTGTAGGCCAGACTCAATCAGAGAGGCTGAGGTGGGCAGATCGCTTGAGGTCAGGAGTTTGAGACCAACCTGAGCAAGAGCAAGACCCATCTCTACTAAAAATAGAAAAATTAGCTCTGTGTTGTAGTGGGTGCCTGTAGTCCCAGCTATTAGGCATGAGGAATGTTTGAGCTCAGGAGTTTGAGCTTGCAGTGAGCTACGAGGACATCACTGCACTCTAGCCTGAATGACAGAAGGAGATCTGTCTCAAAAAATGTATATCTACATGGTATGCATAATGGTTGTGGGCAATGAAAGCTTCTCCCAAGTTTCTTTATTTCCTTCCTTCTTTCCTTCCTTCCCTCCTTCCTTTCCTTCTCTCTCTCTTGCTTTTTTTTTTTTAAAATAATTTATTTTTTATTTTTTAGAGACAGAGTTTCACTTTGTTTCCCTCGGTAGAGTGCCATAGCCTCACAGCTCACAGCAACTTCCAGCTCTTCAGCTTAGGTGATTCTCTTGCCTCAGCCTCCCAAGTAGCTGGGACTACAGGCACCCACCACTACGCCCGGCTATTTTTTGGTGGCAGTTAGGCCGGGGCCGGGTTTGAACCCGCCACCCTCAGTATATGGGGCCAGCACCCTAGTCAATGAGTCACAGGTGCCTCCCTTTCTTTCTTTTTTGATAAAGGGTCTTACTCTTGCTCAGACTGATCTCAAACTCCTGGCCTTAAGCATCCTCCTTCCTTGACCTCCCCAAATGTTAGGATTACAGGCATAAGCCACCTCACCTAGTTACCAAGCTTTTTAATGTTAAAAGTCATGTTCTAGTCATAGTGCTCTGTAGAACACAAAGAGTTCTCACCCATGGTGTCACATTTGATCCTCAAGTAACTCACTGGGGCGGGGCAGGGCAGGGCAGATATTGCTAGCATTAGTGTTGGTTCCAGAATTGGTCATGATAAGGATATTGGCATTGGCATCAGCATTAGCCCTGATTTTCTAACATTGAAGCTGATGCTCATTAAGCTTTCATGAATTGCTCAGGTTCACAAAACAGGGCCGAAGTCTTTGACTTGCAAACTCTTTGCTAAACCATGAGGTCATCTCTCACAAAATAATACTGATTTGTAAGCTAACTTTTCCTTCTTGCATTTCTTGGAGCTCCAGCCTCATAAATTCAACCAAGCCCTGGGATTATTATGGGTGTGACACAATCACTTGCCAAGTTGGGCTTTGGCCCCACACCCTGACAGAGATGCAGGGAAGGAGGGCCCAGAGAGAATGCCAGTCCCTGTTGGGAGTTCCATCATCATCCTCTGGACATCTAGCTGTGGTATCCAAACGTGTACCCGATCAGGAACTCCAAGTGCTCCGGCAGCCTCTGCCCCGGCCTCCAGCTGTAGCAAGTCACATATCCTGAGCTGGGTCTTTTCCTCTGTAAAATGAGGTGGGGAGGACAGGTGATTTCTCCAGACACTGTCAGCTCTGGCTTCTGTGATGAGATGACTCCCTGATCCCGTGTGACAGTGTTCTATGACTCGATGGCAGACAGAGGACAGGAGTGGAGAGTTTCCCTTGAGGGAACCTGTGTCTCTGAGATCCTTCCAGCCACACTGGCTCGCTTGCCCCAAGCCTGCTGTCAGCCCGGAGCTGGCCTGGCCCTGCCCGGCTTGGAGACATCATTGTGCAGTATCAGGGAAGGTTTGGGTGAGGGCGGGCTGGGGCCAGCGGGGAGGGGGGCTCACTGGGGTATTTTTTTCAGATGCATATGTCCCCTCTCAGGCAGCCCTTTCAGAGCTCTGGACAATGTGCTCTTTTTGTCTCCAGCCCTTTCAGCCGCCTGTTCATTCTCTTTGCATCTGCTGTCACACAGGACATCCCGGCTGGCAGGCGACCACGGGGACACATTGTGCTCCCTTAATGAAGCATGGGGCTGGGGATACGGGGGTGGGGGCGCTTGGCGGAGCTAGGGGTGAGCAGAGGGGCACCCCGTCTTTCTACTCTAGCTGCTTCTGAGGGAAAGGACAACTGGCCCCTCAACTACCTGTCACAGTCCAAACGGATGTGCCTGCAAGAAAGAACCCGTTCCGAGTCACAGGCTTTGGGGACTGGGGCGGGAGTGGGCGGGCTTGGATAGAAGAGGTCCAGCTTCTCCAAGGAGAGAGGGTTGTGCTGCGCAGGTGGAAGGGAGGCTCCATACGCCACCTAAAGTGTGACTGGGAAACAGAGGACACTGGGGATCCCCTTTCATGAACCAGGCACCTGGGGGTAGTTAGTTTTCAGGAGTTATTTCTAGAGCCTGGAGGGCCAGCAAAATGATCTCCCACATTCCCTTTAGGCCCTAATATTATGGTAGACAGAAGCTCTCCCCATCCAGGTGAAGAAGAGAGAAGGATGGCTGCAGGGGCCCGGGTCAGGGGTCAAAGGCAGGACAGCACATGGCAGAAGGCAAAAGGAGCAGCTGGGTTATATGGTGAGGTCGGGATGGATCCTCCCCCTCTCCAAATGTTCTTTAAGAATCTTCTCTCATCATCCCCACCCCCACTTCCAATAGTAAAGAAAAATGAAATCAGCAGACTCTCTGGGAGGAGAGGTTTTCTCCCAGGGTGGCGCGTAGTGACATGTCTCTCATCTTTGCACCAGGACATGATGCCACCATGCCATGACTCTCCGCCACGTGTGTGTAGCTGTGACAGACAGCCCCCAGTGCAGTCCCCACCGTGATGCCAGCCAGGTAAGGCGTCGCTGCTTTTCTTAGACGGGGCTGCCCACTGTAGCTTCAGCTCTCCAATCAGCACGAGTTCTCTTCCCAGAGAGAGCCCTCCTCTGTCCCACTTCCTATCTGCTATGGAGTTACCTCGCAGGAACCCAGGGCTCACTGCAATGTTCTGGCATGTGAGATGCCACCCCAACTCTTACGGCAACTTGGAGTTTGTCTTTTTGGTCTGTTTACTGCACCCCCTACCTCCAGCCCACCCCTCACCCTTCCTGGCCTGCTTACCCGCCCACCACCCAAAGAAAAAAGCCTGGGCCTTGTCCAACAAGGCCCCCTGTCCCCCTTAACAAGCGAAGTGTGCTGGCATTGCAATTGGTGGTCTTCTCCCCTGAAGGTCGTTAATTAGTACAGAATGTAGACTTCAGTTGTCTTGCCAGCCCCGATGAAAACGCAGCTGGCAGGTAGCCGAGACAGAGGAATTTGTCATAGGTTAGATCAGCCCAGGCTTTAAGGACCAAGTGTACAGCTTATGCAAATAGTTTTGCTTAGCATGGATCTTGTGTTCTTATCCCCCCTCCCTCCCCTCAAGACTTTTTTTTTCCTTAACTGAAGGGTGGGGAGGGAGTGGGGGAACAAGGGAAGGAGGGAGAACAAGCACTTACTTGCCAGATCTCATTCTAAATCAGAAAGGAGCAAATTGCTTTCCCTAAAAAAGAAAAAGGCAGGGAAAAAAGAAGACAAAACACCCATCCTTTGGTCTAATGTACCGAGCATTTGAAAGCTGAATTGCTCAATAGGAAAGGCTTGCAGTGAGTGTATTTGGAGAGACTATTATCCCCATCAAAACCCATTCACACTCTCTGGGAGGCCTGCAGAGCACCTGGGTGGGGACTTGGAACATTGGGGTTCTGTTCCTCTCCCTGCCCTGATGGTGTCACCTCCTCCCTCAATCCTGCCTCGGGTTTTCTCAACTCTGGCAAATGCTGAGTGCTAGCCTCAATTAGCCAGAGCATCTGGGCACCCACGAATCCCAGCAGAGTGAAGGCTCTGGTGGCTGCTCTCAGCCCATGTAGCAATAGCCTGACATACTACGAAGAGCCATGGCCTCAAAGTCTGGTAAGCCAGTTACAGGTGTGTGACTTGGGACACATCCCTCACCTGTAAAGACAGCAGCAGTCTTCACCTCGTATTTAAGTCGTGTAGCTGGTGCGTAGTAAGAGCTCAGTTAATATCTGAAGGGAATGAATGGAGCAAGGTAATAAGAGATGGGCAGCAGTAAAGTGTCGGCTGAATCTTGACCGGATCCTAATTACCAAAAAATGATCAAGAGAAAAGTTGATTGTCAAACTTGTAAAATAGCATTGACAGCATCAAGTTGGTCCAAGGCAGGAGCCGTACTAAAGATGAGGGCTGGGGATGGGAGCAGGGGCTTGACCTCAGGGTCAATCTAGGACCTTTTGGATGCCATCTGGGATGGTGGGGAGCATCTTGAGTTATTAGATGCCGGGAGTACCTTCCGCAGTTGTGACTACCAAAAATGCTTCCAGACATTCCCAAATGTTCACTGGAGGGCAAAAGCTAAGTTGGGAACTACCATTGATTTAGGATAATCTCCTCCAACAAAGCTAATTAGCCACCTGGTGAACTTCATACACTGTGGTCATGTGATACATACATTTCAGCTGCTACCCAACACCATGGCAGAAATAGTAGTCACTTGCTTAAGCACTATGACAAATGCCAATGAGAGAGTAAGTCTGTGCTTACCAAGGATGGGAGGGGCGTCAGAGACTTCCAGTTTCCAGTCCAGCACATAAGGAACTTGGAAGTTGCCACTCCCATGCTAAACAGTAAAAGACAAGCAAACTGAAAAATCAATCATTCTTCTTACCTCCATCAGAGAAGAGAGGGTGCAAGGGAAAACTACTGTCCCCCAAATTGGAGAGTCAGACAGGTGAATAGAGAGAATCACAACCAAACCATAGTACAGACGTTCATGTGCAGAGGCTACTGAGAGATCCAACTCTGGAGTGAGGAAATTAGGCTATCGACGGACACATCACTCTGGACTCCGTGTGGCTGGGGCATGGTGGTGACTACACTTGTGTGCGTTTTACTGCAGGGGCTCCACCATGTTCTCACAGTGTATATCAGTGAAAAAAAAAATCTCTTGTGTTTCTGTCAGGGAAAGGAAGAAACCATTCAGAAACAGACCAGAGCGCTGTGTTCTTTTTTTTTTAAATGCAGTTTTTGGCTGGGGCTGGGTTTGAACCCACCATCTCCAGGCCGGCGCCCTACTCCTGTGAGCCACAGGCGCCGCCCCATAAGCATGCATCAAGAGAAACTGTCTTACCAGAGCCTACACATTCCAGTTTTATCAGAACCCAGCTGACCTGGCAGAAGGGAAACATACCCAAGGCCAGACCCGCTGGCCATTCTGTCCCACCCCAGCGCTGGGTATAGGGACTGAGAAGCACTTGTAAAGTTCACAGTCTATAGACACAGGCTCACTAAGAGATTGAGACCCATGTGTAGGACTCTAGGGCATTTTCCCTCTCCACGAAACCTCACCCCCAAGCTCATCATGCCCAGCTAGCAAGAAAAATTAAAAGACATGCCAAAAGGCAAAAAATACAGGTTGAAGAAACAGAGCAAGTATCGTAAAACTCAGAGATGGCAGGGATGTTAGAATTTAGAACAACTGTGATTAATACGCTATGGCTGTGACGGATGAAGTAGGAAACGTGTAAAAAAAAAAAAGACAGGAAATGTAAGAAAAGAGATGGAAACTCTAATGCTGGGGATTAAAAACTGTAAGAGACATAAAGAATGTCTTTGATAAGCTTGTTATTAGACTAGAGACAGCTGAGGAAAGAATCCTTGAGCCTGACGATATGTCAATGGAAACTTCCAAAATGGAAAAGCAAAGAGAAAAAGGAGAGAAAAGAATTAGAAACTCCAAAGTTGTGGGATAACTACTACAGGCATAGTGCTCGGACAATAATGACACCAGAGATATAATAGAGAGAGGAACAGAAAATATATTTGAAGCAATAATGACTGAGGATTGTCCTGAATTTGTGTTTGGTTAGATCCAGGAAGCTCAGCAAATATAAGCACGATAAATGCCTCCCCCCAAATAAGACAAAACAAAATAAAAATTATATTTAGGCATATTATAGTCAAATTGCAGAAAAACAAAGATTAAGAGGGAATCTTGAGGGCGGCACCTGTGGCTCAAAGGAGTAGGACGCCAGCTCCATATGCGGGAGGTGATGGGTTCAAACCCAGCTCCAGCCCAAACTGCAAAAATAAATAAATAAATAGAAAAAATCTTGAAAGAGGCCAGAGGCCAGAGGCCTTACCCATAGAGGAGCAAAAATAAGAATTACTTCCAACTTCTCATAAGAAACCAGGCATGGAAAAAAAGGGAGTGGAGTGAAATATTTAAAGTATTGCGAGGAAAACCCTGCCAATGTAGAATTTTGACTCCTGTAAAATTACCCATTAAGAGTAAAGAAGAGATAAGGATTTTATCAGGCAAACATTAAGGGAATTTGTTGCCAATATATCTGCCTTCTGAAAAATGTTAAAAGTTGTTCTTTAGAGAGAAAGAAAACTTGTGTCTCATAAAGAAAGGAAGAGTAGTAGAGAAGGAATAACTGACGATACATAAAAGCTTATTTTTCTTACACTTAATTGATCTAACAGATAATAGCAACAATGTATTTGGTTATGTGCTTTCTACACATGCTGACATATGCTTATGTATAAGTAAAATGAGTGACAAAAATAATACAAGGGATGGGAAGGGGTAATTAGGATCGGTTGCTCTAAAGCACTTGCACAACATAGTTGACTGTTATCTAAAAGTAGACTTGGATTAAGTGTAAATTTGTATTGCAAATTCTAGGGCAACCACTAACCAAGTGAAATAGACACATAAATATAAATGATATCCTGAGAATGGACAGAAAATGGGATCATATGCAATGCTCAATTAAAAGAACAAAGGCAGTGGATATGATAACAAAAGTACAGGCCATAGAAGCAAAAATATTAAAGGATAAGTGGGACTATATTTAAAAACACCTATGCCAAAAAAATGATCAGCAGAATGAAAAGGCAACATATAGAATAGGATTAAAAACTTGCAAACCATATAGATGTCAAGGCATTAATATTGAAAATATATAAAAAACTAGGTTGGGCGCGGTGCTAGCACTCTGGGAGGCCAAAGTGGGTGGATTGCCTGAGTTCAGGATTTTGAGACTAGCTTGAACAAGAGTGAGACCCCATCTCTAAAAAAAATAGCTAGGTGCTGCCACAGGCTACCAGGGAGGCTAAGGCAAGACAATTGCTTTGAGCCCAAGAGTTTGAGGTTGCTGTGAGCTGTGACGCCACGGACTCTACTGAGGGTGACAAAGTGAGACTCTGTCTCAAAAAAAAAGAAAAAAAGAAGAAACTTCTGTAACTCAATACCAAAAAAAGAAAACACCAAACGAATCAGGGAAATAGACATTTCTCCAAAGACATACAAATGGTCAATGGGTATATTTAAAGATGCTTAACACCGCTAATGACCTGGAAAATGCAAATCAAAACCACAGTGAAATATCACCTCACACTCATTAGAATTAGATTACTATTTAAAAAATCAGAAAATAACAAGTGTTGGAGAGGGTGTGGATTGGCACCCTTGTGCACTGTTGGTGAAAATTTAAAATGGTGCAGGTGCAACGGAAAACAGTATGGAGGTTCCCTTAAAAATTGAAAATGGGAAAATTATAAATCCAGTGATCCCATGTCCAAATATTTACCCCAAAGAATTGAAGCAGAGTCTTGAAGAGATATTTGTACTTTCATGTTCTTAACACAATAGTTCACAATAGTCAATAGGTAGTAAAAAGCTAAATAGTCAATAGGTAGTAAAAAGCTAAATTTTTATCAATGGGTGAATGGATAGACAAAATGTGCTTATACACATACAATGGAATATTACTCAGCCTTCAAAATGAAGAAAATCCTTCACACACTATGAAAATGGATGAATCTTGAAGACATTACGTTACATGAAATAAGCCTGCCATGAAATAAGAATGAACACCTATGATCCCACTTACATGAGTATCTAAAGTAGCTGAACTCACAGAAAAGTAGAATGGTGGTTACCCCAGGGATGAGCAGAGGGGGAAATAGGGTATTGGTGTCCAAAGGTTATAAAGTTTCATTCATTCAAGTTAAGAAAGACCTAAAGACCTGATGTACAACAGTGTCCATATAGTTGACAATAATGTATTGTATATTTTAAATTTTGTTAAGAAGATAGGTTTTAGGTTATGTATTTTTTATCACAATAAAACCAGCTAAACCGCAACCAAAAAAATAGCTGGACATTGTGGTGGGCGCCTGTAGTCCCAGCTACTTGGGAGGCTGAGGCAAGAGAATTGCCTAAGCTCAGGAGTGGAGGTTGCTGCGAGCTGTGATGCCATGGCACTCTACCGAGGGTGACAAAGTAAGACTCTGTCTCAAAAAGTAAAATAAAATAAAATAAAAGGCAGAAAAATAGTGGAAGACAAAAATAAGAACAAGGACAACAAATAGAAAACAGTAACAAACATAATAGATATCAATCCAGGCGGCTCCTGTAGCTCAGTGGGGAGGGTGTCAGCCACATATATCAAGGCTGGTGGGTTTGAGCCTGGTCTAGGCCTACTAAACAACAATGACAACTGCAGCCAGAAAATAGCCAGGCATTGTGGTGGATGCCTGTAGTCCAGCTACTCGGGAGGCTGAGGCAAGAGAATCACTTAAGCCCAAGAATTTGAGGTTGCTGTGAGCTGTGATGTTACAGCACTCTACCAAGGGCAACACAGTAAGATTCTGTCTCAAAAAAAAAAAAAGATATCAACCCAGCTATATCAATAATCACTTTAAATTCCAATGGTCTAAATATAGCAATTAAAAGACAAATACTTTCAGAGTGAGTAAAAAAAAACAAGATCTAACTTAAGTTGTAAACAAGAACCTCACTTTAAATGTAAAGACATATGTAGATTAAAAGCAAAAAAATAGAGAAAGATACACCACGCTAAGAAGAATTGAAAGAAGGCAGAGATACCTATATTAATTTCAGACACAGAACAATTGAGAATAAGGAAAATTATCAAGGATGAAGAGGGACATTACATAACAATAAAGGAGCCAATTCTTCAAGAAGACATAACAATTCTTGTGCCTAACAACAGAATGTAAAAATACACAAGGCAAAAACTAACAGAACTGCATTGGGAAATACGTGAATTCATTATTGTAGATGGAGACCTCAACACGTTTCTATCAGATATAAACAGATCCAACAAGTAGAGAATCAGTAAGAACATCGTTGAACTTATTGGCACCATTAATCAACTGGTTATAATTAACATCTGTTGATCATTTCACCCAACAACAAGAGAATAACATTCTTCTCAAGGTCATATGAAACATTCACCAAGGTAAATCACATTTGGGGCCACAAAAAATAAAAACCACTTTAATGAATATTTAAAAACATAGAAGTCACAATAAATTAAACCAGAATCATCAACAGAAAGAAGAATGAAAAAATCTCAATACGCTTAAGATTAAATAATGCACTTCTAAATAATCCGAGGGTCAAAGAAAATAACCTCAAGAGAATTTTTGAAAACTATGTTGACCAAAATGAAGATGAAACTTGCCAAAATTTGTGGAAAGCAGAAAAGGTAGTGCTCAGAGGAAAATTTATAGCAGTGACTATACATTTTAGGAAAGAAAAAAACCTAAAAACGAATTTATGCTTTAACCTTGGGAAACTAGAAAAAGAAGAGTAAATTAAATAAAAAGTAAGTAGAAGAGAAGATATAAAACATATTAAGACAATGCCAGAGGCTCGACACCTGTGGCTCAATGGGCTAAGGCGCCAGCCACGTACACCTGAGCTGGCGGGTTCGAATCCAGCCTGGGCCCGCCAAACAACAATAATGGCTGCAACCAAAAAATAGCCAGGTGTTGTGGCGGGCTCCTGTAGTCCCAGCTACTTGGGAGGCAGAGGCAGGAGACTTGCTTGAGGCCAGGAATTGGAGGTTGCTGTGAGCTGTGATGCCACTGCACTCCATCCAGGGTGACTGCTTGAGGCTCTGTCTCAAAAAAAAGACAATGCCAGAGGTGGCAGGTTCAAACCCAGCCCCAACTAAAATCAAGAAAAAAGTCAATTTAACCAAAAGCTGTTTTTTGGAAAGATTCATAAATTAATAACCCTTGATTCAGACTAAGAAAAAAAGAGAGAAACCTCAGATTATTAATATCAGAAAGAGAGGATATACAGATCCTGCAGACATTACAAGGATAATACAGAAATACTGCAAACAATCCCATGCTCACAAATTTGATAACCTAAATGAAATGGGCCAATGCCTTGGAAGGCAAAAGTGCTAAATCTCACAAAGAAGAAATAAACAAACTGAATAGACTTACATCTATTAATGAAATGAAATTAATAATTGGTAACCTTTCAAAACAGAAAGCACAGGCTCATGAGAGTTCATTGGTGAATCCTATCAAACATTTAAGAATAAAATTTATAAATTCTCTACAATTTCTTTTAGAAGATAGAAGCAGAGGAAATACTTCCAAACTCATTCTTTGAAGGAAACATCAAAACCAGACAAAACCAGCTAATATCAAACCAGACAAAAACATTAACCAGCTAATATTAAACCAGACAAAAACCAGCTAGTATCAAAACCAGACAAAAACATTACTATAAGAAAAAACTAGAGATTAATATCTCGCATAAAACAGAGATGTGAAATCCTCAACAAAACATTAGCAAATTGAACCCCAAATGTATAAAAACAATTATATACCAAGTGGGATTTAACCCACGTATGCAAGGCTGGCTCAACATTCCTAAAATAATTAATGCAATCAACCACACCAGCAAGCTAAAGAAGAAAAATCACATGAATCTTATCAACAGATACAAGAAGAGTATTTGTCATCATACATTGTGTGCATGTCACTGTGTATCCTGTAAATCCATCTAATCATTGTATATCAATTTAAAATAATAATAAAATCAAAAGAGAGTAAAATTTGAAAAAAAAAATAAAGAATGGGCTCTGAGTAAGATTCATGAGTTTCAGTGCATGGGCAGTATGTTGTTCATTTTGACTGCTCTGTAGCCTTTCTAGTTTTAGGCTTGTTGAACTTGAAGACTAAGTAATTCTAAATAAGAGAGCTATCACTGTATTTAGAAGACAAGCCTTTGCTTTTATAAATAATTTACTTACACAAATGGTTCCAGTTCCAATGGACAAAGGGATGAATACCTACCCTTCTTTAATAAATTTTTTTTATCCGTCCAACTGGATTGAAAAGTCTAAGAAGCTACCTGGATGTTTAAGGCAATAAGAACCATTTGCAAGAGTCTGACAGGCGCTTCTTACATTCTAAACACCATGGTATTTTCTTTCTTGAAAATGAAGCCAAGTTACTGTCCTCAATGCCCCCCTTCCCACCTAATCCATTGAACTACATAAAAAGGTACAATCCTTCTATTCTCTTGTCTACAACTATTTAATGGTTCAGTATGGCCAGCAGGAGTGCTTTTCTGACATTCCTTTGAACAGCAGCACAGTTTTTCCAAATGAGATATTATGCAACCAGTACATTAAATAGAACAGGTAACAGCCAGATATAGCCTGATCCACCAACCTCTTGATGCTAGCAGCTGCCCCTTGAGCGCCTCCAAACCCCTGGGCTCCCATAGAACAGAGCCGGAGAAACAATGGCCAAAGGAACATGATGCAAACTCCTTAGCATGGCACACAAATACCTTCACATTTCTTCACAATCTGACCCCAAGATTCCTGTTTGCTACATTTCTCCATCTTTCTTCTCTTCCTTCACACATGTAAACATTTCTGTATTTTAGTTTCTTTGTCTGTAAAAAGGGGGTAGTAAAACTCACATAACTCTTGTGAGAAATCATTAACATATTTAAAGCATTTAGAATAGTGCCCGATACTAGCAAGTACTTTATAAACGTTACTCTATTAACTTTTTACATTAGCCTTTGTTACTATAACAAAACTACAAAACTACTTAGCCTCCAAATAGTGTTCTTCAGAGCATCTGTATTTTGTACATGTGATTTTCTCCGCGTAAAACTCCTTCACAATCTCAAAAACTCTTACTCATCCTTCAAAACCCATCTTAAATGTCTCCTTTGGCTGTCCTAGTGCTCAAGATCAAAGTCAACTTTTCATCTGTTGCACTTCCAGAGCACCTAGTGCATAGGTCCATCACAATTTTACTACACAGTGTTGGGAGTCCCTTCAGCTCAGTAGTGAACTATGCAACTTCATAACCATGAGTTGTGACATCTACCAGTCATGAAAGAAATGTGTACTGGGTACAGATGCAGTGATAAAAGGTTAGAAAGCAAAAGGTCTGATTGCAAACTGGGAAAGGATTAGCTTTAGGTTTTGTTGTAAAGAATGTCCACAAGAGGGCAAGACATGCCTAAGAATGACAAAGACATGCATGACAAAGAATGACACGCCTAAGAATGGCTCTGCTGGCCCCAGCTTGAAGGTGATATTTTAGCCATGGCATTTTGACCCAGTGGTGGCAGCTCAGCAAGGACTCTGCTGTACCTACTCTGAGGATACGCAAACAAGTTATGCAATCAGAGGTTCTTTCGCTCCACTGCCTTCCCTTCTGGGACATATCTTTCAGCTTTTTGGATTGTCCTGGACACCCAATGCCCATGTTTCCCCTGCTTGCCATCCTCAGTATGTACTGTTGTGACTTAGAACCTTCTCTGTCCTTTACTCATACAAACTTACTTGTCCAGTGTTCCATCTCTTTAGAACCAGAGAAAAGTTTAAATGGAAAGGAGTGTTGGGTATATAGACAGGATGGTGGGCAGCTCTTTATTGGCGGAAGGGCATTTTGTCCTCTTCCACCTGTATATGGGATTACCCCATCCTGTAGGAAATCCTATTTCAGGGAATTTTAGAACTACAACTATAAAAGTGGCTTCTTCATATCCCTACTTCTAAACAAAGATGTAATTAACCTTTCAGACATTGATTATCTGCTTGTTGTCTTATCAGTCTGGGCCAGGATCTAACCACCAGTGTTGGTCTGAAATGTCTTTCTTACATGTTTATTGTGCAACTACAAAACAATATTGGATTCCGGTGGAATATAGGCTCATTTGTCAAAGACCCCTGAAACTTCTCTTCTCTAAATGAAGTAATTTTGGTACTTTGTTTACAAAATTCCATGTTCTGTTCATTTAACCATTTTTGGAATTTTCTTCTAGATCATCTATAATCTGTCACCCTTGCATATACAGTAGTTGCAATCATATATATCACCTTCTAACTAGCACTGAAAACAACTAGCCAAGAGCCTGCTGACTGTCTCAGCTCCTATGTGAAGAAAAAAGTAGAGATTAATATCTCTATTAGCCTACTGAATAGATTAATATCTCTAGCCTATTGAAACACTCAGTATGAGTAGATTGCACACCCTGTGATTCTATACATTGTCCCCAGGTTATGATGGTTCAAATTAAAACTTTTTTACTTTACAATGGTGCAAAAGCAATAATCATCCAGTGGAAATTGTGCTTTGCAAATCCACACAGCCATTCTGTTTTTTGGGTTTTTTTTTTACTTTCAGTGCAGTATTCAATAAATTACATGAGATATGTAACACTTTGTTATAAAATAAGCTTGCATTAGGAAATTTTGCCCTTCAGGGTACTGTAAGTGTTCTAGCACATTTAATGTTGTTTAGGTGTATAAAATGCATTTTTTTTACTTACAACATTTTCTTTTTTTTTGCAGTTTTTTGGCCAGGGCCAGGTTTGAACCCGTCACCTCTGGCATATGGGGCTGGTGCCCTACTCCTTGAGCCACAGGCACCACCCTGCTTACAACATTTTCAACTCAAGATGGGTTTATCAGGACGTAACACCATCATAAGTCAAGGAGCATCTGCATTTTCTTTGTCCTCAACAGCCCTGATTTGCTTTTCCATCTCAGATGCATCAGTTGATTTGTGATCAGTGATGATGCAGAATAATTATTCTGTAACCCTGAGCAGAACATGCACGCACAGAGATAACCGTCATCACCATTATGACACTCCATAACAGTAATAGTGACAGCAACACCAGAAAGAAATGGTGCTGCTTGGATTTCTTTTTTTTTTTTTTTTTTGAGAAAGGAGAAAAAATTTTCAAATTTTGACAATAAGTAAATAGTATCATACAGTGTCTTAGGATAGCCTGAAGGTCTTTATATCTATTTCAGTAGAGCCCCTTTGAATCTTTTTTTTTTTTTTCTGAGACAGAGCCTTAAGCTGTCACCCTGGGTAGAGTGCTGTGGCATCACAGCTCACAGCAACCTCCAACTCCTGGGCTCAAGTGAGACTCCTGCCTCTGCCTCCCAAGTAGCTAGGACTACAGGCGTCCCCCACAAAACCCAGCTATTTTTTGGTGGCAGCCATCATTGTTATTTGGTGGGCCCGGGCTGGATTTGAACCCGGGTGTATGTGGCTGGTGCCTTAGCCACTTGAGCCATAGGCAACATGCCAGTAGAAACTCTTTGATTGATTTCTCATTTCGTAGTGATTCTATACATTCCAATGCCTGAGAGAGAGGCTTGCGGTAGATACCTCAACCTGACTAAGTCAGGCGTAGAGGTAATAAAGCAGGCACTCCACCCCTTACGCTGTCTCCCTTCCTGAGGAGAGAAGCTAGCACTGGCTTCCTAACTGTTACTCAGGAGACAGAGACTGACACAGGAAATGTCCCTTCCTCAATGAGGTCTTGTTCTTTTGGTTAGATGGAGATTCCTGTGTCTGTTACTTTCCTCTGGAGTCCTTACAGAAAGAATGTTACAAGTGTGTGGGAGAGACACCAGGCTGGTTGTGGTAAGTTTGTGGGTGTGGGAAGAGCTATGGAGCATTGAGGTGGAGGATGGGGTGGAGGGAGCAGTTTTGGACTGACGCTTAGATCAAGTATGTAACCACTGTACCGGCTGATCGAAGACAAAGTAAAAGGCTCTTTGCCCACAAATATCCCTTCCATCAGCCCAAGAGAGTGGCTGGAATGTCCTCATCTTTCTCCTTGAGTGCAAAGCTGCTGCTGATAAGATGCAGAGATTTAATCCAAAGTGTCATCTTATACCTAACTTAAACACTTAGCTCTAAGCCTAGCATAAGGAAATGGGACAGCAGACAGGTGAGTTCTGAGGAGTGGTCACAAGGCAGAGAGGATGGTCTGGGAGCGAAGCTTCACCTGAGGGATGATGGCCTGAGCAGAGGACACAATGTGAGGACAATATGAGCCTGATGGGAGGAGGGGGAGCTTTGAGAGGAGTGGAGGGACCCCAAACAAAACTCATCCCATTCCCCAATTTTCTTTGGCCATCTCTAGCCAAATGGAAATCTCATTTCACGTGTCATTTACTAAGGGAAACCTCAAGCTCTGGGTGGGTGGGGTCAGGTTCCCTCTGCTGCCTTTTATTCAGGATACCTACTGCAGACTGTAGTCACACTCAGAAGTGAGATTCATTGATCAATTTCTATCCTCCCTATTCGAATGTAACTTCAGGAGAGTGGAGTAGGGGGACCTTATCTGGTTTTACGTCCCACTTTGTCCTCGACATCTGACATAAGTCTTCTGCACTATGATTGAATGAATGAATAACAAATAAACAAATAATCAAAAAAGAACATAGAATATGGCAAAGTGATTGTCAGGTCAGAGGGCAAAGGTAAAAGCAGCCTAGGAATCTGGAAAGGAGGAAAAGATCTGGAACAGTGCTACTGTTAAGGAGTCATAGAATTTCAAAGTTGAAAACCAAGTTGGAGACCACATGCATAGTTCAATACATAACTAACTTGTCACTTCAAATGCTAGCCCTTTTCATTGTTGCAAACTTTAGTCTTTGAAAACATTTGCCCCTGTTTCCTTCTATCTGCTGGTCATACTTCTGTCTTCCAGAGTTGATAATTTAATAATAATGTATTCAATCTATGATAGACTATGTGCTAGGTCCTTTACTAAGAAATTTAGTAAAATGTTGTATCAGCTAGGAATAAAAGTGATTCAACTATTATCTACATTTTGCATAAGAAAACCGAAGCTCAGAGATGTTAAGTAGCACATGTAAGATCACACAGCTAAGAAAGTGTTAGAACCAAGATCTAAACCCAAGTTTGTTTAATTATTAATACTTACTCCATCATGTAAGTATAATCTTTTAATATGATACCCTTTCAAATATTTGTGAGTAGCCATTATATCTGCCTTATGACAATTTTAATTCTATCATCACTCACTTGTTTACTTGCTAAATAATAACAACCACTTATTGTGCATTTAATCATATGCTAGGTACTTCACTATGTTCTTTAATATGTTAGTTCAAAACAGCCTGTAGAATACATATATTTATTCTCTTTATTAGATGAAGCTCAGAGACATGGAGTAAGTTGAATAAAATGTAATGAAATACAGAGTCAGCATTGAAATCTGATTCTCTCTTATTACAAAGGTAAGTTTTAAAATGTATTATGTTGTCTCTCAAGTTATCATCTTGGCCAAAACCTAAGATCCTTGAGAGAAAACATTTTAAAAACCATAGATTTAATGTAATCAACATAGTAAGAAATTGGATTATTGAAAAATAGTTAAATATATAGGTATTTATCAACTCTATTAAACCCAAAACCAAAAATATTTTTAAAACTTAAGAAAAAATAATACTATTTTTAAAACTTAAGAAAAAACTAATACTATTTTTAAAATTATGAGAGAATATCATATATAATTTCATAATAATAACAATAAACTTTAACTGTAGATGAAATGGGTGATTTTTCTAGAACACTTACTTAAAAGATATAGAAAACATGACTAGAGTAATACTCATAGCACACATTGAAAAGGTAGTAAAATATATGACCCTTAAATGGAACTTATACATTTCCCACTTCCAGCAATGGAAGATTGTACCAGGCTGTTATAGATCAATTTGTCCCCCTGAAAGCAACTTCAAAAACTAGAATAAATGGTAAAGTGTTCAAAAGCACTGGAGAGCTATCAGGGCAGCAAATATTTGTAGGCACAAGATTCTAGTGGGAAGGAAAGTTCAGATTGGTAATTCCAACATTTGATGTGGTTCTTCCCCTACAGATATTCAATCAAAGGTTGTGGTTGAGAACTTGAGTAAACTGTCAGCAACCTCTCAAGATTTGGGGGACAAACTTTGAAGTTCAGAACCCCCTAAAGGGGCAACGTCCAGATTGTCAATTGAAATCTTAGAAGACTAGGAGTAAAGATGAGCCAGAACTAGACAGCCTTCACCACTCACAAAAATTGATTCAAGATGGATAAAAGATTTAAATCTAAGGCATGAAATAATACAAATCCTCAAAGAAAATGTGGAGAAAACACTTGAAGATATCAGCCTAGGGAAAGATATTATGAAGAAAACTTCTATGGCAATTGCAACAACAACAAAAATAAACAAATGAGTCTTAATTAAACTGAAAAGATGTTGTACAGCTAAGGAGACAACAACTAAAGCAAACAGACAGCCTTCAGAATGGGAAAAGATATTTGCATACTACAAATAGGACAAACTAGGATCTACAGTGAAATCAAATTATTCAAAATTAACAAAACAAGTTAACAATCCCATAGATCACTGGGCAAAAGATATGAATAGAACCTTCTCTAAGGAAGACAGATGAATGGCTAACAAACATGTGAAAAAAAATTCTCATTATCTCCAATCATCAGAGAAATGTAAATCAAAACCATCCATATTTCACATCACATTGTCCCCAAAGCTACAGATACTGGTGCGGATGTGAAGAGAAGGGGAAACTCTTACACTGTTGGTGGACTGCAAACTAATACAGCCTCTTTGGAATGAAGAATGGAGAATACTCAAAGATCTCAAATTAGACCTCCCAGTTGACCTCACAATCCCACTACTAAGCATCTACTCAGACAAAAAATCATTTTATCAAAAGGACATTTGCACTAGATTATTTATAGCATCTCAATTTACAACTGCCAAGACTCAGAAACAGCCTAAATGCCCATCAACTCAGGAATGAATTAACAAATTGTGGTACATGCACACCAGGGAATACTATTTGGCCATAAAAAAGATGGTGACTTCACATCTTTTGTAATATCCTAGATGGAGTTGAAACACAATCTTCTTCACAATAATGGAAAAGCAATTATCCAATGTATTCAATCATCCAATGTATCACAATAATGGAAAAGCAATTATCCAATGTATTCAATACTAATATGAAGCCAGTAGACAATCCCATGCACACCTACATAGGAGAAATACTCATTTCAATTCAAGTTGGGAGGAATGAGGGAGGGCGAGAGGGAGAGAGCTGAGGTGCTCTCACTGAATGGGAGTGTTCGTCACACCTTTTGTGTGTGGAACATAACCACAAGAGGGACTCTGCCTAACAAAATCAAATTTTTGACCTGGTTGTTTGTACCCGCACATTAACCTAAAATAAATTTACTTTTAAAAAATAAAAATTAAAAAAATTAAACAAAAAAACAAAACACGAAAGCCCAATCTCAAATCTCTAATTGAATTAGCTGATTGGCCTTAATCTAATTGTGTAGAAAAAACACAATAATAACAATAACAACAATCCCCCCAAAACAATTGTAAGGAGGAAGATATAATTAGAAAATCAAATTGTCTCTCTAAATTTTTACACACAATGTCTGATATTATCTTTCCTCCTCCCTTGCCAAGTAAGAAGACAAAAAGGAAGAAATTCACTGATAAACAGGAGAAATAACAGACAGTAGAAATGAACTTACACAGTGGAGTTTTCAGATAATAGCCTTTTCCCCCCAACCCCAGCTCAGTGCCTGTGGCTCAACCGGCTAAGGCGCCAGCCACGTACACCTGAGCTGGCGGGTTCGAATCCAGCCCTGGCCCGCCAAACAACAATGACGGCTGCAAATAAAAAAAAAAAAATGGCCGGGCGTTGTGGCGGCGCCTGTAGTCTCAGCTACTTGGGAGGCAGAGGCAGGAGACTCGCTTGAGCCCAGGAATTGGAGGTAGCTGTGAGCTGTGATCCATAGTACTCTACCCAGGGTGACAGCTTGAAGCTGTCTCAAAAAAAAAAAAAAAAATAGCCTTTTCCCCAAAATGTATAAATATGTAAGATAAATCAAATGAAAAGATGTCATTTTGGCAGAGAACTATAAAGTATAGAAAAGCCTCAAATGGAAATTTAGAATTAAGAAATACAATAACTGAAATTGAGAACTCAACAGAGAGATTTAACAACATATTAGACATAGATAAAGGGAAAATTAGAGAATGGAAAAATAGGCCAAAATAATCTCGGCTGAAGAAGGGTAATAAAAGGATGAACAATAGATAAAAGAAAAATATAAGACTAATAAGATGAGTGAAAAGACTTAGTATATATTTAATTTAAATCCCAGGAGAGAAAAAATGAAACAAAAGCAATATCTGAGGAAATATTGACTGAAAATTTCTCAGTCAAACAAAACATCAACCACAGATTTAAGAAACTCTAAGAACTTTAAGCAGAATGAACCAAATAAAGCTATACCTAGTTCCATTATAGAAAATCTTCTACGCCGACGCCGCAGGAGCGGGGGCAGGCTTCTCTGGCTGGCAAACTCAGCTGCTCTGGAGGATTCGTGCGCGATTGCTAAGTGCATCTGATCAAACTATGGCTCGGTGGGCACGCATTACTACCACACGTAGTAAGAGACCCTTGTCTGCAACGTCATGGGAGGACATGAAGAAGCAGTCCTGTGAGGGAACAAGCCAAAATCTACCAAAGCACAGACAAGTTGGAACCAATAGGCTATCCC
>CAUYON010076602.1:0-20396 GCA_963573935.1 Arctocebus calabarensis
GTGTTATAGTTGGGTTATACCATTCATACGACAGCTATAAATTAGCTTCATAGTAGGGCTGAGTACGTTGGATACTTTTTCTTCCATTCTTGAGATACTTTGCTAAGAAGAATAAGTTCCAGCTCCATCCATGTAAACATGAAAGAGGTAAAGTCTCCATCTTTCTTTAAGACTGTGTAATATTCCATGGTATATGTACCACAATTTATTAATCCATTAGTGAATCAATGCGCACTTAGGTTTCTTCCATGACTTAGCAATTATGAATTGGGCTGCAATGAACATTCTGGTACAGATGTCTTTGTTATAATGCGATTTTTGGTCTTCTGGGTATATACCTAGTAAAGGAATTATAGGATCAAATGCAGTCAATTTTTAGATCTCTAAGTACTCTCCAAACATCCTTCCAAAAGGAACATTTTAGTGTGCATTCTCACCAGCAGTATAGAAGTGTTCCCTTTTCTCCACATCCATGCCATCATCTCTGGTTTTGGGATTTTGTTATGTGGGCTAATCTTACTAGAGTTAGGTGATATCTCAAAGTAGTTTTGATTTGCATTTCTCTGATGATTAAGGATGGTGAGCATTTTTTCATGTGTCTGTAGGCTGTGTACCTGTCTTCTTTAGAGAAGTCTCTCTTCAAGTCTTTTGCCCATCCTGAGATGAGATCCCACACTCTTAAAACCATCAGTAGAGAAGAGCTATCTGAGTGAGCCAGTGAACAGATCACTTTTAGCTGATGGAGAATGTGAAAAATCCTTTAGGAAAAGTTGCAATTCGTGCTGGACCAGAAAGAACAGGTTGCTTTTGAATTTGTAGAAGCACTGAGGAGGACAGTCCAGTGGAGGCCACCACACCAAGTCTGGGTAATAGGAAATTGTGAAGCATGTGGAAAATAAATTACCCCAAATGGAGTGTCTTTCAAAGGGAGCCCTTCACCCTACCTGTCTTGTATCTTGTCATTGGTGGTTGGCATCTTCATTTACCTAATGCCTAAGAGAGAATTCAGGATTTTCATCCCCATCGCACACCATCATCTCTCCCCACACTCCCCAATCCTCCCCCTCCTCTCCCTCCCCACCACCGCTCCCTCCGTTTATGCCCCTGAGTCTGCCCACCTATACCATGCCGTAGCCTCCTACCTTGAGTCTCCCACCTTCAATTTCCAAACACTCTCATCTAGATTCCACATCTATGTTAGAACAGCGCTCTAAAATGTCATCTGGACAAAGAGCTCCCCCACCTATAGGATAAATCCAAATTGGTTACTGAGGCATAAAAGACACTTATGATCTAACCCTTGCCTACTGTTCCAACCACATCTTCTGACATTTTCCCACAGACACCCTTTATCCCAGCCACAGAAGACTCTTGGTCTCCAACAGTAATACTGTCCCTACAGACAGCTTTCAACCCTTTTGAGCATTTGCTATGTGCCAGATACTCAGACCCCAAACCCCTGTCCCCGACCCACCTCTCAACTTTCCATCCCTAATTCTACTCTAAAAATTCCTGGGCAGGTGATTCGCCAGCATCCTTGTTGTGGAAGTCTTCAATGACCACCCAGCGCAGGTGAGGCGTTTTTCCTGGGCTCCCACAGTGTGTAATTTGAGCCTCTATTTTACTGTTTCCTGCATCATATCATATTGTTTCTTTGTGTCTCAATACTCACCAGACTGTAAACTCATTACAGGCGAGGGTTTTGAGACTCATCCTTACCTGTACTTCCCAGCGTACCCTCCACATTTGGCGAATGAGTGACTGACTGATTGATATTCCAGAATTCTGGGGCCACGGACAGTCTCTAGCTCCAACCTGTCTCCTCTTCAACAGAAGGCTCGTTATTTTCCCCACTGGATCTGTTCTTAAATTAAGATAGCCAGATAATTGCATTACTGCTAATAACTTTATGTTATCATTTCTAAAGCTGCAAGACAGAGAAACTAGTTGAAAATGTTTACAAACCAGTTAATCCAGACTGAAGAAAGAGATTTATGCATTTCATTTAGATCCAATTTAATTCTGAACCCTCAAAAACTGCCAACGATATCTTCATCGCATGGGGAAGGTTACAATTAAAGCATAAAATTGTTTGACATTTGGATTCTGTTCATAATCCTGCAATCTAAATATGCAGAGTGCTTTTCTTCTTCTTTTTTATATAGATCTTTGTCATCCTAGTTACTTAAACTTTTACTTTTCTGATGATTTTCCTATGGCATCTGCTTTTTGTTTGCTTCTCCTCCTCCCTAGTTCAAGCCCAATTTACTGACGGCCTTGGCTGCACAACTACAGGCCTGCCTTGCCCTTTCTGCTGTTACCCCTGCGGCTGCCCTTTCTCTGCTGCAAAACCCAGAGCCTCCTGGGACCACTTCCATCCTCCAGCACTTAGGTCCTACTTCTTCTCTTGCCCCAACATTGATTGATGGTGTTTCTTACTTTGAGATTGGCAGTGGTGATATATTACTAAAGGAACAACTTATTAATAACTGGCAGTAGTAGAGTTAATTTTTTGAGCATTTGTTATGTGCCAGATACTCTGCTAAGCCACTGTCATTTGGATTAATTTTCATAACTCTCCTATGAAAGCTAATAAGTGAAAGGCTCAAACTCAAACCCACACCCATCTGATTATGGAATAATCCAGCAGCCCCTTAGCAGGGTTTGTGAAGGGTGATGACAGAAGTTTCCTCTCTTCTTCTAGCTTACTGGAGGCTCCTCACCATCTTCTCCTCTCACCCTCTTGGGTCTCTGATCCCAAGTGTATCTCTACCAGATGAAGACATTAAAACAACCATCACCTCTTATCACTATCATTTTGTCAAAGAAATATCATTTTTAACACCAAACTAGGAATAGTCTCAGCTTAAGGGGTATTTCTTTGAATAGAATAAATTTACTTTTATGAAAAAAATATAGGTTAGACATATCTCCCAGTGAACTCTCCATGCTAATGCAATGTGGCCTTCCACCACCTCAACGCTTGGCCTGAAATATGAACCTGGAAGCAACTCAAGAGCTCTCCAGTGCCACCCATACCCTGCCACCATCCTGCCAGAGTGGTGCCGGCACCACATATCCTATGAGCTCAAGATTCATGAGAGATTTTAAATAGCTTCTTCTCAAAAGGGTGGTTCTCCCATCCTTGGCTTGAATTGCTCCCCCCATTCTCTTTCTTCACTCATTCTTCAGAGAATTAACTGACCCTTTTTGGAAGTGCTGCTAGACTTTGTACAGAATTTTGTTCTCACTATACTTTTTGGTGGTTATGGTTTTTTTGTTTCCTCCTCTTGACTTTGAGCTCTTGGAGAGCAAGGATTTCGTCTTTCTCATATTTACTTCCTTGGGACCCAGCACATAGTAGTCTTTCAATCTGACTATTGACCAGAACTGAACCCTCATAGTAGGGAAACCAGGTCACTAAATTCAACAGAGAAACAGAGCTCAGTAAAGTGTTTTTCAGGGTACTTTCATTAATTGTATTTTAAACTTTGGCTGTGAGGTGGCAATCATTTTTGAAACATAGTTAATAAATTATTGAGTTTTATTTTTAGTGAATGCAGGTAAACAAATCAATTCCCATTGATGAACCAAAGCAAAGGAACCAGGCTAAAATTGACAAATCCATTTGGACAAAGATAAGGATTCTATTTAGGGTCTTTACCTTCCACTGAGAACACTGAGCATGAAACCTCACCAATCACGGCACCAGCTAGAGATTTGTTAGTCATTAATTATAAAGTCCATGTAGAATTAAAAATTAAAGCTGTGTCTTTGTTACTTTGGGAGTCCCCACTACTTATAAGATAATAAAAATATATATACTAAATGAGTGAATAGATTATTTTGGCAGAATAGTTAGTGTCTGAGTTTCTGAGACTAGAACAATGATTCCTGGTTTTCTTGTTTGGAAGTGGGGGGTATGAGAGAGGAAGAGGTGGGATGTGAATGAGCTGACAGATGTGTCTTATGCTCAGTGGTCTCACCTGAAGTAAGGATAGCACTTCCAACCTGTCTTGTCCCTTGAGGCAACTTTCTCAAAGACATCCAGACTGATCTGCAATTGTTTTCACTCGGCTATCTGGATTTGGTACTTTCTTAATCTATAAGTCAAAAAACATGAATGATATGTAAATTGTGAATTTTTTCCTCTCTCTTCCATCTTCTTTTCTCCATGATTCCTATCTTTTCTGTCTATCGTAATGACTTTACAGTAGAACCTCCATAGTTGACCACCTCCTTACCTTGACCACCTCCCTAAGTTGATCTAATTTTCATAGACCAGACATGCACCCCATACACGGTGCATACACTGTATGCACTGTACACGTATCAGTGCAGTAGGTCTACTTCCTTACGCTGACCACCTCTGGGGGTTGACCAGAGCTTCTGCTGTATTTATTCTTCATTCAAGTTCTAAAATTAATATTATGCCTGAAATACCACTGGATGCATTTTAAAGTTCCCACCATATACCAGGCACTCTTCTAGGCCCTGGGTGTACCGTAATGAAAAAAACATAGGTCATCTCTAATTCCATGGCATTTATATTCTGTTAAGAGAGCTAATGATCAAGGAAACAAATATGTACACAAAAGTACAAAGAATGATAAACACTAGGAAGACTGTAAAGTGAAGAAATGGAATTATGAATCATTAAGGAAAATAAGGTACCCCCCCTTATAAATATAGTGGATGGGGAAGGCATTTCCCAGTCCTAAAAGAGAAATATTAATAATTTCTCTCCACCCACACTAACTTGCTCAAAGGCATTTGTTGATCAAAGAGTTGTCCTCATTTATAATCTCCTTCAGAGAAGGGCTTATGTTAAAGTACAGTGACTTGGATGATCTGCAAGTGACCATGACCTAAATAATTTTCCTGTCATATTCACATAGAAGCCCATTAACTAGAAAAACCATTGAGTTGCTCCAGTGAACCTCTGACAGTCACACAAGAAACTTAGTCCTCATCAAAGATTTACCCAAAGTACCAGAGACCACCTGACGATGTGTTTTACTTTCTTTCACCCTAAATGCTCTTCACCCACTGGGATATTATCTGTTGACATCCAACATCTGTTGTTCATTTTCGAACACTAATCCCTGTGGTGTGTCCTTTGGGTGATCAAACTTACTCTAAAGCTTGTTATAAAATATTCAAGAAGATTTGGACTCTCCTATTTTTCCATTGACATTTTTACCCCACCTTTGATTTCAACTTGATTTTCTTTTTCCTTTGCTTCCCTTTCCACTATTTATCTTCTTTCTTCAGGTAGGGCTTTTCTGTTTTGTGCACACCACACAGCCTTCACCACATTGCTCTCAAACTTACAAGACTCGCAGAATTCAAGCAAGTCATATTTTTTTAAGGAAAAAACCCATATGCTAGCACTATTATACTAGAAAATAAAACTTTTTAAAAGGTCAAATCTATTCTCCCAGGAAAGATGTTTTTCATATTTAGGGTCTATCAAAATTTATACTTCAGAGACCTGTCATAAACCCCTCAGTGTTGGGAACCCCTCCTTCATCACGGCCCTTTGAAGTTAGGAGTTTATACCAAGGATAATAAAAATAATCACGCTTATATTTATACTTGTCCAATGTCATTCGTTCCAAGACATAAAAACAAATTTCAAACAAACTACTTTTTTTCATAGATAAATATTATGATGAATAAGTAGCAGCAGCAAGGGCACATGTTAATCTGCCAGACACACAGTAAAAGCTGTGCGAAAACGAAACGAAAACGTCTCCATGAATTATTTCTCTTACATTTTCTCCTTCTACTACTTCTAACAGTCCCCCTCCCTCATCTTCTAATTTTCTCTGAAGTGGCTAATTTAGATATGAAATCCTTCTCTCGTCACATCGTTTCAATGACAGTGCACTGAGATTGTTAACCAGTGTGTTTTTCAATGTAAAGCCACAACAGAACAATTTTATTGGGAAGCGCAATTTGCCTGACATTCTCATCTTTCCAGATGTTATGGAAATTTCCTTTATTCACCAAGTCAAAGAACTGGGATATATAAATGGCTTTGAAATTGGCAGGTAATTTCCAAACAATTTCTAAGAATTGAATTCTTTCTCTGAATCTCTCCCCATATTTTCTGAACCTCTGAAAATGTCAGAAGCAACATTTCCTATTAGCAAAGTGCTCAAAAGGGAACTTGTTCTTCCCTTCTGGTATATATTTTTTTAATTTCATAGGGCATGCAATAAAACTTCCTAAATCTTCAAATCCTATGGTCCTATGACTAATAAATTAATCAAGAGCCATATGCTATCTAAGACTCTCCCCAAGACATACTGAATACGGAGTGCCATTTGCTCTGCAATCTAAATACCAGGCATGGAAGGAGGGGCGTGGACTGAGAGGCAGTGGCCCACTTACACCCCATCTCCATTCATTTCCATACTGGTAACTCTGGGCCAACCAACTGTCCTCTTCAGGCCTCAGGTTCCAGCAGAGGTAGAGTCAAAGAAGGACTTTTGACTCTCAGGCCTTACCCTCTCTAAAATTATAATATAATGCTGTAACATATTCTTCTTAGTAAAGTATCTCAAGAATGGAAAAAAGTGTCCAATGTACTCAATACTACTATGAAATCAATATATAATCACCTACACACTCATATGAATGGCAAAACATAACTATAGTCCAGAAAGTAGAAGGGAAGAGGAGAGAGGGGGGAGGCAAGGGAGGATATGGGAGGAGGGAGGGTATTTGGGGGGAACTTACCTAATGTGCATGATGCGATGGTACATTTCAAAACTATTAATAAATGAGTATAATTGTGAAAAAACAAATTATAATGTGTTCACTTATTGAAAGTCACCCAAAGCAACAGGCAAAATAATAGAGAATGAACACACCACTGGGTCTGCTCTCTAGCCCCTTTTTTATTTGAAACTGGCCCATCCATCCTGACACAAATCAGGACAATTGGCTTCATTTTCATCTTGTGGGAAAAGCATTTATGCTACCAAAGGAAAGGAAGTCAGAGTACACAGCCTCAACAGACACTGTTAAAATGGGTATGCAGACCAAAGAGAACATCAAGTTAAGATTTTTCTAATATGGAAATCCCACTCTTTCTATCATCAGAAAGTGCTTCTGTTGGAGGAATATTTAGCTTGCATTTCTGTCCCGGTAGAAGGACAGTTCTAGAAGCAGTTTAATGGGTCAAGGGAATTAATTCGGGTGACCAGAGAAAGGGATTTCCACATGTACAGGTAACGAAGCCGATTCATGAAACACTTCCCAACAGCTCACCCCATAAAGAAATGCTGCCTCAAGGTCTGTTTGAGCCTGCTATATTCTGGTTTCCTCCTTAATATGGAAAACCTATGTTTCTGATTATTTTCCTAAAGTTGGCATGAACTAGCAGTGAGTAACACATTGCAAAAGAGCTCTGTGCTGGGCAGCCACACAAGCTGCAGCCCTTTAGATCCAGTGTGGCAAGGCCAGGAAAGGGTCAGGCCTCTGGCTCCCTCCACACACCCCATCCACAAGCCCCTCAGATCTCCTCTGCAGAGCAGGGCAGCAGGGCCAACTCACACAGGCCATCCCACCCACCAACCCCACGCTGGCCTTTCCAAGTTCCCTCTGTCTTTGCAATGAATCCCAGCTTCCTTCACACTGCAAATTTCATTCCATTAGCATGTCGAAGCCTCCTCCTAGATTATTAATCAAGATGTGAAATAAGATAAAACCTAATCCACAGTCCCACAGCTACGAATGCTCAAAGCCAGGCTCATTAAATGTATCTGTCAACGATGGATTACACCAGCCTTAGGCCCCAAATTGATTGGAAGTCAGGAGGAGGGGGAGAAAGCGTTTGCTTGCACAATATATTCAAGAGAAACGACTCTTTAAAGGTGTGGCCAGTTAAATCTGTTTAGAGATAACTATAGGCTATATGGGTTTAGAGATTCTTTTCTCCAATTATTAATGGCAGCCAAAGTGATGGGAAAACAGATGCAGAGCTGGGACCCAATAATTCATGTACCATGTGTGAAAAGCTGAAAATCATTATGAATGGCGTAAAGCAACATGCCATATTAGAAGCAAACCTAGTGAATTCCTGCATGTATTCAAACACAATTTCCTTATGTCAAAAAGAAAAAAAATACTGCATTCTGTTTAAGTGCTTAAAGTCACATTTCACTAAGGTTCTTATCTATCATTCTGTCATTAGCATCCTTACCACCATCCCCATCATAATATACTTTGTATTTACATTGGGCTTTTCAAGTTCAAAGCACAAAGCAGACACACCAGCAATGAATCACCTTGAGGGATCTGAGTTGGGTGGAACACTTTCCCAGCAAATGCATTCCTCACATGTCACTGGAAGATCCACTCAACAAGAGTGTTTCTGGCCCACAATTTGATGTCATATGTTGGCATTTTGTCAGATTTCAAATATACATTTTCACCTACCTAACTGACAGCCCTATTTACTGAATCAAAGGAAAAGTGATTTTACTGATCTGTTAGCATTAAGAATCACTCCTCTCCATCCGGGTAGTAGCCACATTTTATACATACCTGAAAGAAAAGCATGGGGGGGAAGTAAAATTAAATAAATATATTAATTGTTTTACAAGGAGAAAGTGAGTAACAGGGAAAAAAAATCAAATCTGAGGAGATTTATAATGGGAAACAGATGTGGACGTGCAAGTGATTTGAAGGAACTAAAGGGCTTCAGACATCTTCCAAGAATATGTTTCAATACATAAACATTTCACAGCCCAATAGCTAGGCCAAGATTGCCTAATTTCAGAACTTCACCTGCATTCTAAGTAAGTTTACTTTTTATTCCTTGAGATTAAGTAGGACAAAGAGGATTTCCCACATTTGAGCTGTTTATTAACGATTCTTCGTTTATGATGGACAATGAAACCAGGCATGTCTGGTTTGCTTTTCTGTCCTAGCAGGTTTCATATTCTGCTTTCAATTCCCATACCCCCGTGCGGTTCTATTTGAATTTCCAATGCAGCAGAGGAAATGGCTTCTAAAATATTAAAATCCTGTTTTCATTGACTTTCTTTACGCTTTGTGACCACATTTCTATTCAGATCAGGTTGCACAGCTTTTAACTTTTCTAAGCCTAAATTTAAAGTTAGAGCAACTTCATGGTACTCCTTAAGTGGATAGCTCTTACAAGGGAGAAAGCAGTCTTCAACTTCACAGCAGCCAGACCGAAGGTATGAATCTTTTTTTATTTTTAAAAGTTTTTTTATTCCGCTTTTCAGACTTTTTGAAACTGTTTCAAGCAACAACTACATTTTGAAACAGGGGCTCATTTGGAACAAGAAACCAACCTGGGTAAAGTCTCCAAAAATCAAACTTGTCTGGAATCACTTGGTGTGGAAAATAAAGTCTCAGTCATACCCCCAACCCTCATCCCATGATTTTTCTCCTAACTTCCAATCTTGCTTTTCCTAAGTCTCAAATTTTTACATAGGAATCCTTTTTATTGTTCTAATATTAGGCCTTCCCTCCTAATAGAGGGAAGATCTCTCCCTCCCTGAAGATCAAGCAATAGACTAGAAAAACAAAGCTGACCATTCCCTTTGAGAGAATCAGGTTATAAAGCCCCACGTTTGTCCCTAAAGAAAAACCATCTGAAAAGCTGAACTTTGGGCCCCAAGAAAGAATCTTGCTTGCCCTTCCCTAAGTAACAATTCTCACTGTAATATTATAGTTTAATGATTAATGTCTCTGCAGTATTTTATATTTCATAAAGTGTTTTCATATCTTCACAAGAGCCTTGTGACAAAACAAAAAGTTGGTAGGTTGTGTTTTATCTGCATTTTATAGAGAAGGAAACCTTCAACCAGAGGGATTACGTGAATTGTCTAAGATAACTTAGATAATTAGTAGACAAGCCAGGGCTCCAGTTCAGGCCGCCTAATTTCCAATTCTATTTTCCTTTCCCCACACTGTGTGTTCCCATTATTTCTGTTCCTGAAAGTAGGGCCATTCTCAGGAGTTTTTGATTTCCTGGTGCCTGCCTTTCATCCCAAGTACAAGTGGGTAGAAAAGGTTTGAGGAATTCATTCAGAGCACCATCAAACACCTTGTGAGCAGAGGTGGTTTGTCTACGCTGCATCCCAATTCACTTCACTTGGATCAAAAGCTAGTCTTGCTTGTGTTACAGAAGGTTTTCAATTCAAAAATTATTTATGGAGCGTCTCCTTTCCAGGTGCTAATCTCTGGGGAGAAAACAATAAATAAGATCAACCCCTCGCCAGCCATTAAGGAGCTTACAGCCTAGATTAAACATGTGACTACAGTCAGACATAAAAAGTCCCACAAGAGAAGATGCACAGGCACAGAAATTGTTCTGGAAGGCTTTCTGGGAAAGGAAGCATCTAAATTAAGGCCTGAAAAATGAGGTAGCCCAGTGAAGAGGCAGGGAAAAATATTTCAGATAAAATACATGCACATATTTCACAGGACAGTTTCTATCTAATAAGCACAGAGTTCCAGTCTTGCAAGATGAAAAAGTTTAGAAATTGGCTGCACAACAATTTGAATATACGTAACACTGCTGAACCATTCACTTAAAAATGCCTAAGATGGCAAATTTTTCGTTATGTGTTTTTTACTACAATTGAAAAGAAAATGTATGTATATATTTTTTCAGTCTGTACAATGAAATTAAGGTCAGCGCCATCGGAGGCAAATCCCACACCACCATCCCTCAACCTTTCGGCACTGAATGCGATCTTTGGAATCAGCTTTACCTGATTTTACTTCATTCCCTAGGGAGAAGTTTCAGTCCTACTATTGGTAAACTCTGATAAGGGACAACTGTAAGTAAAAAGAGTATATTAATTATGGCTTTCCTCAAGGTCAGCCTCCTAAAGAAGTTACCTGCTCACAGCCCTGAGCTCCTCCAGCCCGGCCCAGATTAACCATCCTAAAGTGCAGACAAGAAAACGTCCCTTTAGGTAAGGCCAAGCTCAGGGAAGGAAGTAGATCCAGGCCGGGCGGTTTAAAATTGTGCTTTAACGTGTGTTAAAAGACCGTTAATTGTCTGGGGACGAGAAATCCACGCCCCTTATAGGCTCTCCTATTTCTAAGATTTCACACTTTTGTTTTTAAATAATGTTCTTTCTGAACATCTCCAGTTTGGCTGGACAAAGGGGAAAGATATCACCGTTTGGAATGGTGGCAGCCCCTGAACCTCTGGAGGGCTGGGAACCCTGAGGGAGCTGGAGCAGGGAGGAGGGCCTGGCCTGCTGCAGTGGCCGACCTTTCCCACACAGGGTCACATTACACTAGTACAGCACCCCAGGCATACTCCCATTTTCCCAGAACAGTGGGCAGAACAGCCAGGATGGGGACTTTCAGAAGTTGGAAACACCGTGAGGAAAACATTAGCAACTGGAGGAAAGGGTTCCCCGAGAGCCCTATCACCTGCGTCCCTCCTGCCTCACCTTTTCCCATTTGCTCTCTCCAGAAAACCTTGAACTCCTCATAGGCTGATACGCAGCCATAAGTAACCGTCTTAGTCTGTTTTCTGTGGCTGTAACAGAATACACAGCCTGGGTGATTTATAAAGAAGTTTATTCAGCTCAGAGTTTGGGAACCTTCAAATCCAAGAACACAATGCTGGCATCTGGTGAGTGTTCATGCGATGTCATAACACAGCATAAAGTGAAAGCAGAAGAGTGTGTACACAAGAGACCACAAAAACGAGCCAAACTCACTTTTGTAACAGTCCACTGTCGCAAGGACTGACTCACTCCCTTGACAACAGCATTAATCCACTCATGAGGGGTCTGCCCTCATAATCCAGTCATCTCTCAAAGGCCCCACCTCTCAGTGTTGTTACAGTGGCAATTCAGTTTCCAACACATGCACTTTCAGAGGACACATTCAAACTCTAGCCCTAACCATATGGGTCCTGAGGTAGACGAAGCCTGAAACACCAAAGTGCACAATAAACAATAGTAAAAATGTACTTGAGCTGTTTTGTTTTGTTTTTATAGTTTTTGGCCATGGTCAAGTTTGAACCCACCACCTCCGGTATATGGGGCCAGCACCCTACTCCTTTGAGCCACAGGCACCTCTCGAGTCTTTATTATTTTAACCTTTCCCCCCAGATACTTACCATTTATTCCTCCTATCTACCTGAAACACTGCACCATTTGGCCAACATCTCCGCATTTCCAGTAGCCCCCAGCCTTTGGTAACCCCCATTCTGCTCTCTGCATCTGTGGGTTCTATTGTTGTAGATTTCACATGTAAGTGAGATCAAGATTTGTCTGTAGATTTCACATGTGAGTGAGATGGAGATTTGTCTGTCCATACTGGATTATTGCACTTAGCAAATGTTCTCCAGGTTCATCCATGTTGTCACGAATGACAGAGCTTTCCTCCTTTTTAAGGCTGAAGAGTATTTCATTGTGTATTTGTTCCACAATTTTTTATCCATGTATCTGCTGATGGACTCTTAGGTTGATTTTGTAACTTAGCTATCATGAATAATCTGCAATAAACATTAGCAAGAAGGTGTCTTTCTGACATACTGATTTCAAATCCTTTGGATACTCAGAATATATGGTACCATGATTCATATGGTAATTCTATTTCTAGTTTTTCAAGAAGCCTCCATATAGTTTTCCATGATGACTGTCTAATTTACATTCCCATTAACAGTGCACGCATGTCCCCTTTTCTCCACATCCTCACCAACAATTGTTATCTTCCACTATTTTCTAATAGCCATCCTGAAAGGTATACAGTGATACATGTACGCTAGTTTTGAGCCCAGGGCCTCATGAATCATATATGACTCACACATCTTTTTATCTTGGGAGCTGCATGGTGCACAGGCAACTCATGCTGCCATGCCATGAAGCATATGTTTACGTGGTGGGTAGTCGCCTGGGAAAACCCTGCAGTTGTAATAAGACACTGTGACCCCAAGGAAAAACATTATTTTCTCTTGTGGGAGTCAATGTGTTGATTTGTATTCCCCAAATGATTAGTGATGTCAAGAATTTTTTTCACATGCCTGTTGCCCATTTATTTGTATGTCTTCTTTTGAGACATGCCTATTCAGGCCCTTTGACTTTTTTTTTTTTTTAAGGGTTGAAGCAGAATAGCCTTTATTCCATGGCTAATTTAGTCTACTTCAAAGACACAGCTCTTCTGTGGTCCACAGTGAAGGCTCAACTTATGTTTAACAAGAAAATTTTAGCCATTCTAGGTCTTTGTACAAGCTCTTATTATTCCATTTATAATTCTCCAGTGATAATGTTTTCCTCAGAAATTTTTTTTTTCTTTTGTAACTGAGATTTTATTGGCTGTGATGAGGATCAGTAAAGACATTTCAATTTGTCCACAATTCTTAATATTTGTACCTAAAATCTACAACGCCATTTATTTTAATTCTGTTTTAAACAGTTACTCCAGTAACTTTCCAGCTTAAAACCTGGAGGCAAATTTTCCTAAAGAGGATATCAAGTGCCAGGAACTTCAAACGTTGCTGAGCTGTTCTGTAAGTCCTACCAGTTCACACTTAATTACCATGTACACTGCATGCTCCAATTTTCAGACCTTCACAGCACAGTAACAAAGTTATTACGGCCAGCACGGTGGCTCACGCCTGTAATCCCAGCACTCTGGGAGGCCAAGGTGGGTGGATTTCCTGAGCTCACGGGTTTGAAACCAGCCTGAGCCAGAGAGACACCCTCGTCTCCAAAAGAAAGAGCATGGCTACCATACCGTGCCCATTATCTCCTGGGTCCTTCCTTCCCTGTGCCTTCGGCAGAGCTCACCTTCCTCTTCAGCATCTTGGCAATGGGCAGGGCACCACAGAGTGTCTTTGAGAAGCTGGGCTGCATGGCTGCTGCCGTTCCTTCCTCCTCAGAAATTTCTTTTGGTGGGCCTGGTGGCTCACACCTATAATCTCAGCACTCAGGGAGGCTGAGGTAGGTGGATTGCTTGAGGTCAGAAGTTCCAGACCAACCTGAGCAAGAGGGAGACCTCCTCTCTACTAAAAAAAGAAAGAAAGAAAGAAAAACTGAGGCAATAGGATCACTTCAGCCCAAGAACTGAGGTTGCTGTGAGCTGTAACGCCAGGGCACTCAGGGCACTCCACCCAGGAGGACAAAGTGAGACTCTCAAAAAAAAAAAAAAATTGAAATTTCTTTTGCTTGACCTCATAGGGTTTGTCCAAAGGGTGTGCAGATGGGTGCTGTCTCACAGAGTTTAGGGGATCCCTGTGTAACTTCTTCTCTCCTGAGTACTGTCCTGTTCTGCATTTTAGCTTCCTCAGACACATCCAAACTCTGATCTCTGTCTCCTTGACTCAGTAAGAGCCAAACTGTCCCTAGATTCCCCCATCTGTGCTGCAGCCTGGAAATTGTCTGGAGGCAGGAAACTGAAGCAATCCTATGGCACCTCTGTTTTTTCTCTTCTCTTTGGGATCAAATTTCTGTACCGCCTATTGTCCAATGTTGAAAATAGTTCTTTATGTGTTTTTTCCAGTTTTCTTTCTTTCTTTTTTTTGAGACAGTCTTACTATGTTGCCCTCAGTAGAGTGCTGTGGCACAGCAACCTCCAACTCCTGGGCTCAAGTGATACTCTTGCCTCAGCCTCCGAAGTAGCTGGGACTACAGGTATCCACCACAATGCCCAGCCATTCTTTGGTTGTAGTTGTTACTGTTTGGGACGCCCAGGCTGGGCTCGAACCTGCAAGCCCCAGTGCATGTGGCTAGCGCCCCAAACACTGAGCCACAGGCACCAAGCCTTGTCCAATTTTCTAATTGCTTACAATTGAAGGGCCCTTTTTATTATTGTTAATCCTTTGTTTACAGAAGTAAAACTTTTTTTTTGAGATAGAGTCTCAAGCTATTGCCCTGGGTAGAGTGCTGTGGCATCACAGCTCACAGCAACCTCCAACTCCTGGGGTTAGGCAATTCTCTTGCCTCAGCCTTCCAAGTAGCTGGTGCCCGCCACAATGCCCAGCTATTTTTTTGTTGTTCTTGCAGTTGTCATTGTTGTTTCAGCTGGCTGGGGCCAGGTTCAAACCAGCCAGCCCCAGTGCATGTGGCTCACGCCCTACCCACTCACGGAGCTACAGGTGCCACCCAAAACAAAACGTTTTTATTATTTACCATAGAAAAAAAACTCCAAGGCCAGCCGCGGTGGCTCATGCCTGTAATCCCAATACTCTAGGAGGCTGAGAAGAGTGGATTGCCTGAGCTCACAGGTTCAAGACCAGCCTGAGCCAGAGTGAGACCTCATCTGTAAAAATAGCCAGGTATTGTGGCAAGTGCCTACAGTACCAGCCATTTGGGAGGCTAAGGCAAGAGAAGCGCTCAAGCCCAAGAGTTTGAGGTCGCTGTGAGCTGCGACACTGCAGCACTCTTTGACCATTTTTTAATCAAGTTAATGTTTAATATTTTCTTGCTATTGAATTGTTTGAATTCCTCATATATTTTGGATACAAACCACTTATCAGATGTATGGTTAGCAAATATTTTTTTCCTAATTCATAGGTTGCCTCTTCACTCTCTGTTAATAGTGAGGAAGGTGTTTGGTTCAATATAATACCATTTGCCTATTTTTGTTTTGTTGCCTGAGTTCTTCAGGTCAAATCCCTACATCTCCTGAACACACCACTTGCATCAAAATCTTACCTTTACTCTTGGAGCATCTGAGCTTCATCCCTTCCTTAACCCACCGTTACAGCAAGTGTCTATCTACTTGCCAGCTTTCCCACCAGGCCGTGCATTCACAAGGACAGGAACTGCGTCTTTTATTCTTACATTCACAGAGCCCAGGCTGGCTCATGGTTTCTACTGAGTACCCAATACTGATCATGGAATGAACAAAATACAACAAGCAGAAATGATCTGGAAATTCTAATCAGAGTTCTGTTTTAGTTAATCTGAAAATCATCTATGTTATTTCTTAAAAGTAATCATTTTAATTTTTTACTAGTCTTAGTATGATCATGGTTTCTAGTCTTGTCCATATTCCATATTATTTCTGGTGCTTTTGGAAAAGTAGGAGTTTCTTTTTTCAAAACTTTATTGAAATAGCACAAGTATGGACATTAAGTTAATCAGGAAGTGGGATTTTTAGTATTTAGAATAGATTTCCATAAAAAATACCTTATACTTGGTGGTTGGGCATCCAAACAGGTCACATTTTTTTGTGTTGAATTTATAATGTAACTAAACTCAGGTTCTACACCATGTAGTTTGAGAGCAATTCTCTAGAGAACTCTCAGCTCTAATTTTTCTGTAATTCAACTTCACCTTTCAAAATGAGTTTGGCTCTGGTTATTCGAGAAGTTGACTCTAAGATAAGATTTTAGTGCAAGTGGTGTGTTTAGAAGATGTAGGGAACATAGGCAGTGAAGTAGAACATGATACAGAAAGAAAAAAGGAGCGAACATAGGTGATCCATTCAACCAGCTACCACAGAGAGCAACCATCTGAAGCTTGATCTCACAGGGGAACTCCAGAAAAGTGGTAAAACACATGCTTCTGAATAATCCCACCCAAGTAGCAAGGGAATTGGGACATTTTTATATACTAATTCCTGACCGTCATTAGAGGGAGTGCTGTATGGCAGGGCACACAGAGAGATGGATAGTGGCAGATGGAAGTCATTGAATACCCACTAAATGGTGCAGGAGATGTCAAGCCCCAAGGGGTGGGAGAAAGGAAATAATGTACCTTATCATACTCATATGGTTATGACACCAATGTCAAAGAGAAGTGACCTCATCCCACCAAAATAAAAGCTCTAAAAACTAAGCTGAGGAATCTGAAGGTCCTTCTCCTGAGACCAGCAGGCTGCAAGATGTTTGTTCTGTGTCTGCGTCTGTGTCCAGTCATCTCCTGATCTGCACTGCTCCCAAGGGAGGTTGAGGTAAGCTCTTATAAATTAAGAACATACTCCTACAGTGAAAGTAGACTGCGGTTTAAAGTAACAGTTAAATGGTCAATGAGGGGTAAGTTCCTCCCTTTTTCTTCTGGAAAAGTAGGTCCATTTCTGTGTTTTCCTGATGGCAGCTGATGCCTTCCAGAAAGCTGAGATGCCAGCTCACTAAAGGGTTCAAGCATTAGAGGATCACTTACCTCCTGTCCTTTTGCAACAACAGTAAAATCAATCTCTGCTGTGGAAATTGCAGTGCAGCATTCAACACAACAGTGAGGAAACACCAATGTTTGTAGAGCAAAAGAAATCCTATAATTGGATATTGTAACAGGAAGGCATTTAGGGGGGTATTCCCCACCTTGGGTAACTCAAGCCCTCCACAGTGCTGCAAAGAAAGAGAAACGGATCTGTTTTTTTTTCCAACCCATCTGCCCTGCCGAGGCCCTCAGCTATTGTTACTTCTCAACATCTCACCAAAAGAGACCAGGAAATTGTGTCTTATTGATAAACAAGCTAATAACTCAATATGCTATTTTCCTAAACTACTAACTTCACTGTAAATTGGACTAGACAACTACTGAGCAAAAATTTTAAGAAAACCACTTCCTAAGAGGAAATCTCCTTTGGAAGAATCACATAGGCTGGAAGGTGTTGGGAAATTCAATCCTCACCAAAGGGAAACTCCTTCTCCAAGCATAAACCCAAGGAAACTTCCCACAGGGGTAATACTTAAATACTGAAATTCCTTTGACATGGGTGGCAATATAGAGATTTCACATTAAATGAATCCTCAAATACTTTTTCAATAACAGAAGTACCTTAGGGTAATTTTTAAACTATTATACATTTATTTTTTCTTAAAAATGATTTAATACAGCTATATCAAAAAGTTTTTTGTTATAAAACAAGTAAAAACATATGGTTTCCCACTCACACACAAAACACCTGCTATTTTTATATATTACTTTTATATTCTCATACTATGTGGCTTTTTACTGATCCAATGCCATTATGCTTTATTTAAACTGCACTAAACTACATATCATAAAGTTCACCAATTTTCAGTATACATTTGAATGGATTTTTAGTAAATTCACCATGTTGTGAAACTATTACCATAATCCATTGTTCAAAAGTTTTCATCACCCCAGTGAAATCCCTAATGCCCATTTATATTAATTCCCATTCTCAACTCTAGGCCCTGGCATCCACTAATCTACTTTCTTTCTCCATAAATTTGTCTTTTTCAAGGAAAAGGAATTATGTAGTATATCGTTTCTTGCATCTTTCTTCTTTCACTTAGTATATTTTTGAGATTTATCCATTTGCAGCACTATCAGTACCCCTGTTTTTATTGCTGAATAATATTCTATTGTATGAATATACTACATTTTATTTAATCCATTCACTAGTTGTTAAACTTTGGGTTGTTTCTACTTTTTGGCTATTAAGGATATACTGCTATGAATCTTTATGTGTAAGTGTTTAAAAATAACACTCCTAAGATAGTTAATAACACTATATAATATACATATATATATATATATACACTTGCAAATTGCTAATAGAGTTGATTTTAAGTGTTCTCATTACATACATATAAGTATGTGCAGTAATGGCTAACCTCACCTAGTCATTCTACAATATATACATATTTCAAAACATCGTGTTGTGGGTGGCAGCTGTGGCTCAGTGGGTAGGGTACTGGCCCCATATACAGAGGGTGGCAGGTTCAAACCCTGCCCCTGCCAGCTAAAACAGCACTGACAACTGCAACAACAACAAAAAAAAGCTGGGCCTTGTGGCAGGTACCTGTAGTCCCAGCTATTTGGGAGGCTGAGGCAAGAGAATTGCTTAAGCCCAAGAGTTGGAGGTTGCTGTGAGCTGTGATGCCACAGCACTCTACCAAGGGTGACAAAGTGAAACTCTTTCTCAAAAAAAACAAAAAATCATGTTGTATACTACAAATACACACAATTTCCATTTTTCAAGTAAAAATGAAAAAAAAGAAACAAGTGAAAAATGAATACCACTACTACAAACATTCACATGCATAGCCTCACATTGACATAATGTTTTAATTTCCCTTCAACTAATTTTATTTTTTATTTCAGGATATTACAGGGGCACACACATTTTGGTTACATAATTTTCTTTTATACATTTTAAGCCAAATTTACAAGTGTACCCTTCACCCAGAATATGTACCTTGCACCCATTAGGTATTGAGTTTACCCTACCCCTTTTTCCTCTCCCACCTACTTGATTTCTGTTGAGTTTTGCTTCCAGATGTGCACATAAATGTTGATCAATTAGCTGTAATTTAATATTGAGTACATGGATGTTTGTGTTTCCATTCTTGCGAAACATTACTTAGTTTCACTAGAACTGGTTTCCAATTCCATCCAGGTCCTTAAAAAAGATACTAGATCACCATTGTTTAAGGATGAGTAGTAGTGCTGCACGACATACATATATTAAATTTTATTAATCCATTAATGTTGCCCTTGTGTTGTTTCCACATCTTTGTTATTGTCAATTGTGCCACTATAAACAATTGAGTGCAAGTGTCTTTCTGATTAGATGTCTTTGTTTCCTAGTAGTGGAATTTGCTGGATCAAAAGGTAAGTCTACTTTTAGCTTTTTGCAGTATCTCCACATGACTTCCCATAAAGCTTGTACTAGTTTGTAGCTATACCAACAGTGAATGAGTATTCCTTTCTTTTTTTTTTAAATTAATTAATTTATTTGGAAGGTGAATGAATGTATCAATGAACCAACACAGTCCCCTCCAGGGCAAAGTGAATGAATGCATCAATGAATGGACACAGTCCATTCATGGAATTGAGGCCCAGGAAATTCACATGAAACTGACCTAGGCACAGGGAATGGGGGTTCCACATTTAGTCCCAAGTGCAAAGTGAAGGAGACACTGAGGCACAGGTGACTCCTCAGTAGTTGTCCAGGCTTTTTGGCTATTGGAGCCTCCGGTGGGGGTTGGAGGTCCCCCTCCTTGCTAGTCATTGAGCCCACTGGTTCTTCAGCTAGCTGCCACAGCACCAACACCGCCAAGGAGGAGGTGGCAGGTCTGCCAGCTCCACTGAGCTGGCCAGGGTGCCAAATGTCCTGCATCAATTCTCCCTCTCCGAGTAGAAACCCCAACTGCTGTTAGGGAAAAGGGGCAAAGACTCGATCTAACTGCTTCCTGCTGAATCGGGTGATGATAGAAGGGGGCAGTTAGGGTTTCTCCAGAGGGACAGTGATACAGGGGTTCATGGACTAGAACCATCTTTATTGCATGTGGCTTGATGACATTTCTGGAAAACACTAATCTCATTAGTATAATCAGTAATAGGCAAAGGTAGAGCAGCATCAGGTCAGAAGCACTTATTCAGTGATGCTAAAAGAAAACCATATTAGGAATTTTTTTTGATGTTTCCTGAATAATAACTTCAAACTTTCTTTTGGCT
>CAUYON010076603.1:0-10535 GCA_963573935.1 Arctocebus calabarensis
CTAGCATCATGAAAAAATGCTCATCATTCTTAATTATCAGAGAAATGCAAATCAAAACCACCCTGAGGTATCACCTAACCCCAGTAATAATGGCCCATATCACAAAATCTCAAAACTGCACATGATGGTGCAGATGTGGAGAGAAAGGAACACTTTTACAGTGCTGGTGGGACTGCAAACTAAGACAACCTTTTTGGAGGGAAGTATGGAGAAACCTCAAAGAACTCAAGCTCGACGTCCCGTTTGATCCTGCAATCCCAGTATTGGGCATCTATCCAGAAGGAAAACATCCTTTTATCATAAGGACACATGCACTAGACTATTTATTGCAGCTCAATTTACAATTGCCAAAATGTGGAAACAGCTTAAATGCCCCCCCAACCCAGGAATGGATTAACAAGCTGTGGTACATGTATACCATGGAATACTATTCAGCCATTAAAAAAGATGGAGACTTACAGCAGTTAACTTGGATGGAAGTGGAACACATTATTCTTAGTAAAGCATCACAAGAATGGAGAAGCATGAATCCTATGTATTCAATCTTCATTTGAGGACAATTAATGACACAGTTGGGAGAGGGGAAAGGGGAGAGCAGAGAGAGAGAAGGCGGGGGAGGGGTGGAGGAAGGAAGAGCAGAGAGAGGGAAGAAGGCAGGGGGGGGTGGGTCTCAGTCTGTGACACATCTGTACCCTCAATGAATCCCCACAATTAAACAAAAAATGTATTGCTGGACTAAATACCTTGTTCATGCAATCTATTTTTTGTTACTTATCTACCTGTTCCCTCAGGTCCAGAGAGAGGTGGATGAAAACCTCCCTAAGTGGTGTGGAAGTGTCTGTTTCTCTTTGCAGTTTGGTTAATTGCTACTTTGTAAGTTTTGAGGTTATCTTACTAGCTGAACACAGATTTAGAAATTTTACAATTTCTGGGAATTTGAGTATTATTTTATTATTCTAGAGTTCTTCTTTAATTCTTGAACTCTACTTTGACAATGCAGTTACTCCAGCTAATTTTTTGTGATACATTTTTTCTTACTTTTTACTTTCAAGTTTTCTGTAAGCTTATATGTCGATGTATCTTTTGTAGGTGGCATAAAATAGCTCTGATAAACTTTATTGTTTAAGGCCCTTTTAATCAAATTCCATTCAACATGATCTAGACATATTTAGATTTTAATCCAACATTTTCTGACTCATTTTCCTTTTATCCTGCCTCCCTTGACTTTCTCTTTGCTTGTCTTTTTTCCCATTAATTATTTTTTCCTTGCTCCATTTTTTCCATTGTTAGCTTTATATGTACTTTTTAAAATTTCTTTTGATGATTACCTTTGCAACTGCAGTCTGCATCCTTGAATGATCCAATCTAATAATACTCGATTCTTTACTGTCTTGCCAAATAATGTAAGGAACTTTAACCCAATTTAACTCATTTTGAATTTTTGACATTTTTTCCAAGTTGTAACCTGCATATGTCCAACACTCAACAGGATATTTATATTAGTTATTTATTTATCTAATATACATTCAGATTTATGCTTATTATTTCATTCTTTCCTGAATTTCTTCACTTTATCTTCTATCATATTTCTTCTCTACTTCTGAAATAAGTAGAGAAAATTTTTCAGAAATCCTCATAGTATATTTTTTTGTATTCTATATCTAATGATGATAAATCACCTCAATATTTCTGTCAATTCCTTAGATTTTTCTTTACAGAGTATAAAATTCTAAGATGAGCTGTTGTTTGAAGATTATTTTTTTCCTATGGTTGCCTTTAGTTATTTCTCTTTGTTTTTATGTTTTTTCGCTTTTTGTTCCTCAACCATTTCAAGGTATGTGATAAACAGAATCCTAAGATGACCCCCTGGCCTCCAGCCTCTCATGTATAAACACTTTCTCCCAGTTAGTCAGTCGGGTCCTAAGCCTGGATTCCTATGAGGCATTTTTCAAATGTAACTGAAGTCTCATATTAGTGGATCACCTATGAGTTGATGATATCAGTTTTCCCTCAGTCGATTTGTTGTAGGGGTTTATCCAGATGGCCTCACTTAATCACATGAACTCTTTAAAAGCATGATGCTCCCCAGCTGATTCCAGAGTGGAAGGTCAGAGACATGAAACCCCAGAAGGACTTGGTGCACCATTGGTTGCCTGAAAATGGAGGAGGCATGTGGCAAGAAATATGAGTGGCTTTTGGAGAACATCGCCAATCTGAGAGCCGGGGAAGGGAAACAAAGACCTGAGTCTTACAATCAGGAGAAAACAGACAAAAAGAATGCACTTAGAGCAAACCTTCCCCATCCCTCAGAGAAACACTCAGCCCCGTGGACATTTGGATTCCAGCCTGTGATGACCTGGGTGGAACTCAGCTGCCCAGCGCTGCACCGCAGACCCAAGAGCTACGAGCCGGCTGGGTATTTTCTATGGTGGTGATCCAGTACAATTAATTCACCTAGTCCTTGTGAATGAATATTTTCCCACTCTCTCAGGTTTCTAACATGTGTGCTACCATAATTACTACACATCTTGTTGTAGGGTATTCTGGCTGTAAGAGATTCTCATACTAGGTTGCTGAGTCAGTGTGTTTCCACGATCACCTTTAAGTAATAACTAATCGTTTAGAATGTAATTGACTTAATTCACACTCATACATGAACTAAATAAATTCACATCACTTTATATCATTATCAACACTGATATTTGCAGACTCTTACAATTTTGACCATCTCGATCACCTGATACAAATAGAAACTTGTATTAATTTTCATTGAGCTGATTACTGATAAAGTTAAACATATTCTCATGTGCTTACCAGCAGTTGCTTCTTCTTCTGTAGAATACCTCTTTATGGTTTCTTGCTGATTTTTCTAAAGGCTTTTAAAATTATTTTTTCCTATTGATTTATGAGTTCCTTTGGTGTTCTTGTACCAAACATTTATCAAATTTATGTACTGCAGATATTTTCTCCTGCTTGGGAAGGCTTATGTTTTCACCATCTTTGTGGTACCCTGTGGAGAACAAAAGTTACATTTCTCAATGTGTTCTAATTTAACCATATTTTCTTACTTTTTGTGATTAATAAATTTTACCCATCCTGAGGTCATGAAATTATTTTTTAAAATTTCTTAATTTCCCCTTATATTCAACTATTTACTAAAGCTCAAGTATTTTTATTCATTTTCATTAAGAAACTAATTTGTTTTCTTGATAGTTTGGCTAACACCACTTAGTGACCCCTCACCACCATTTAGTGACCAGAATTTTTTTTCCTCTGTCATCTACCATATCTGTTATATATAAAGTTTCTATATACACAATGGTTTTCCTGGGGTCTGTGTTTTGTCTTCCTTCTGCTAACACTTCATAGTTTCATTTTAGGTTTTTTTTATACGTTTATTTTATATTAGAAAGAGGGACAAGATTGGGAGAAGAGAGGAGAAAGGGAGAGAAAAGAGAACCGAGAGCAGAGAGTGAGAGAAAGGAAGACGGGGGAGAGAGAAAAGAATGACCCAGAGAACTCCTTGGTTCCCCACAGAAAGAAAGGAAGAACACCAGCCCATTTTAAGTTTTAAGAGGTATAAATACATGGTGATGCGTGATAAAACATAGTAATCTCCCACCTTATTTTCCTTCAGGTGCATCTTGGATCTTCTCAGACCTTTGCCTTTCTCTATCAATATTTAAACTTGGCTAATTAGTTTCCTTAGAAAGACTGTAGAATATTGACTTGAAATTAAGGCAGACCCAGTATGTTCACCTGAGAGTCCATAGGCTCCCTGCAATGGTCTCAATTTTTGTGTTCCTCCACCTCCAATAAAAAGGTGTATTGAAACCTCATTACTGAGGCGGTGTCATTAGGAGATGTGCCCTTTGAGAGATAATTAGGGCATGAAGGCAGGGATAGTGGCCTTCTACAGGAAGCCCCAGAGAGTCTTTTGCTCCTTCTGAGACGCGAGTGCCTATCTAGAAAGCACCAGTTATTCAACAAGGGAATGGGCTCTCCTTAGACACTGAATCTGCCTTGATCTTGGGCTTCCCAACCTCCAGAATTGTGAGAAATAAAATATTGTTCTTAGAAATGTGTGTTACGTTGTTAAAGCAGGCCAAATGGATGAAGGCAACCTGATTTCGAGGGTTTGGTCAAGAGACAGTGGGCTGCTAGGGGAAGTGGTACTTTATACTTTTGGTGTAAAGTGTTTAGGAGTGAGTGTGATATCCCATATTATCTCTTCCCTTGACTTAGGGACAGGTCATATACAGGAAGGGAAGAGCATGACAAGACGGAGAGAGCCTGAATTCTGACAGGTGACAGCTGGCCCTCTTGAGCTGTCCTGGTGGACTGGAGCAATGGGAATTGAGCAAACATGATATGCATGCTGCTTGCTGCTGTGAGTAATAAAGTTCATCGTCTCTGATGTATCTGCCTAATTTATAGCTTGAAAAGTACATAAAATATCACACCTCTGACAGCTCTTGACTGACTGAATCCAATAATACATGATGGAGAAATAAAACTTTCTTGGGTTAAGCCACTGGGATGTGGGCATTTTTATGTTACTTCAGAGTTTTGCCAAACCAGATATAGCATAGCAGTGATTCCTGTATTGTTTTTTGCTTTTTCTACTTTTGTGGAATTTTAAGGTTTTTCCTTATCTTCCTGTACTGTTTATAACTTCCAGCATAGCTCTAAGTAAAAGTGGGACAATGGTTAGCTTTTCACTTCTTAATTCACTTCTAAAATTCCACCATTGAAAATATCATATCCTATAGGTTTTCATGGATATTCTTTGGAAAATGAATGAAATTTTTGTCTTATTTTATTGCAGAAAGAGATTTTTAACATAAAAAGACATTGCAATGTAATCGCAGCTTATCAGAATCTTCTAAGCTCCTATTGAAATGATTGTATATATTTTCTTCTTTAATATTTTACATATTTTCCAATGTTAATTGACCTTTGTATTCTAAGATAGAACCAAGTAGGTCAGGATGTGCTATCATTTTTATGCATCAATAAATTTGTTTTGCTAATAATTTGTTCATATTGCTTCATAAATATTCATGAGTAAAATTTGCTAATGTCTAATTGTTTATTTGTCTATCTCATGCAGAATAATTATGGCTTGAGCAATGACCATAACTTCTTTATTTTATATTTCCAATACTTAGTAAAATGTCCAGCACACATATTCAGCTAATAAATATTTTTAAGTAAATGCATAATTGATTAATCACATTCTAATGGAGAAATGAATCTACAGGTAGTTAAGTAGTCTCAACTTTAAATGAAAAAAAGTGACTGTGGCTCAATGAATATGGCACCGGCCCCATAAACCGGGGTTCAAACCCAACCCCGGCCTAACTGCAACAAAAAATATAATAGCCAGGCATTGTGGCGGGCGCCTGTAGTCCTCACTATTCAGGAAGCTGAGGCAAGAGAATTGCCTAAGCCCAAGAGCTAGAGGTTGCAGTGAGCTGTGATGCTGTAGCACTCTACTGAAGGCAACAAAGTGAGACTCTATCTCTAAAAACAAATAACCAAATGAATAAAAAACATATTCAACAAATTTCTATACTTACTTTTCTTATTCTTTATTTACTTAAGCCACAGATATGAAAGAGAGAGCATTAATATCTCACTTTTGATAGACCCTGTACCTCCAAAATATTACTCTATCTGCCATTTGTCCATTTTCACTCTCCCACTAACCTCAGATAACTCATTACCTCCTGCTTAAGCTATTATAAATGTCTTCCAGTTGTCTCACCTACTGTCCTATCTTCCCCACACCCACATCCAATTCCTCATCCAGTTATACCAAAAAATCAAAGTGATCAGAATAAAGGCCAAAGAAAATTTTTACCCCATCCAACTCCCCGCTTAAAAGTGGTCAATGCTTCCTGCTATGCTTGAGAATGACATTTTGAATTCTTACACTATTCACTCACCTGCAAGCCTGTATCACCTCTTGCCTACCTCTTCCACCTCCTTTGACACCCCTCTTGCCTGGTTACTGCCAGAAAGTCGCACTGACCTACCCACAATTAAAATAACACTTTCCCTTTGGTTCTTTGTTTGGAAGACAGACTGACTCTTTAAATCTCAGGTTAATTTTTTTTTTTTTTGGCCGGGGTCGGGTTTGAACCCACCACTTCCGGTACATGGGGCTGGTGCCCTACTTCTTGAGCCACAGATGCCTGCTGTCAGGTTAATTTTTTAAAGTTCTAGGTCTAAATTAACAGACTCTGGTTTCTGTTTCCTAATTTCATTATTATAGTTATTTTGTTTGTATATATAAAGGTGGTAATTTTTCTGTACTTACTTGATTAACACCATAAACGTGTGAGATATATCTATTTTGCCTACCATTTTATATACAGTTGATAGTTTAATACATTGCATTTAGGTATTGCCAATACATTATTTGAATGAGAAAAGAAAAAATGTCTAATATGTTATAGAATTATTCATAAATTTTGCTCTAGTTACTCTATTTTGAAGATAGGGCCACAAGTAAACAACTGAAGTAAATGTGTTACTACTTATAAAGATTAAATTTAAACAACACCTAAAAGAAAGACAAAAGACTAGCCAAAATCTGAATAGCTATTAAGTATTATGGTCATAAGAGTTCCATTAATAAATGCAATATATTTAAACAGTTTAAATGAAACAGATGTCTCTCTTATGGTCTTCAGTTTTATTTGAAGCTCAATCCACATACATATGGAAATAATTAGCAGTGGCCCAACAGAAATTATTTTACATAATTAATAAGGGGAGACAGAACTCAGTCTGAAAAGAAAGAATGACTCAGATGAGTTTGAACTAATGTCAAATTGTTAGTCTTAGGTAGGGCCAGGAGGTTTTAATGAAAATATGGTGCTTGTCACTCAGAATTATCTCTTGGTCCCAAGCCCTTGAACTGAAAAAACAGCGCTATATTATTATATTTGAAAATTTAAAGAGTCCATCAAAAATGCCATATTTCCATTTTAAAAATTGATCTTCTTATCTTCCTATACAATACATTAACAAATGGATGATCAGACAGCCCAGGAGAGAGAAAACTAGAAGAGCAGGGATACGAGACAGAAGGCAAATTAACAAGGGGGACAGGGCTGCAGCCCCAGAATAGGACCCCTGGCACAAAGATCTACTCTGCCTCCCCTGAGGGTCCCGGGCTTCCTTGCCGATCAGGTAACCAGAGATTGGACAGTGGCATGGTTTTGGCAGAGTTAAATGGGGCTCAGTTTTTAAGCTTTAGCTCAGGACATCCAAGACCTTCCTTCTACCAGATATTTTTATAAAACAAGACAAATTAAGCACAACACATGTTCATCTCCCGGGCCCTTACCCCTAACCCTCATCCTTCTGGCATACATATAATCAAAGTTATAAAACTAATATGATTAGGTATAGTTTCATATAGAGCAGTTTTTCAGGAGGTTATACATACAGTATCTATATTTATTTATCTTTAAATTTAATCTGCTTATATTCAATTATATTTCAAGTTTATTTTATGGGATATTTATTTTATCATTAAAATAAATGTGTATATATTAAAATGACTTATATTTTAAATCCCCTGATATACAGCCTTCAAAATTTCTCCCTTTTTGAAGATAAAAGGGAAAGCTTGTCACTGCTATTGGAAAAATGAGTTTAAGCAGGGAGAAAATTGCTAAGCAGCTAAGACTATGAAGCCTTTCTCTAAGGTCAATTCAATGTTATAAGAAATGAGTAACTCTCTAGTGACAGGCAGCCTGAAAGAATATTAGGAAACTGACAGTTGGTACTAGGGACAAAATATCTATGAACCAGCCGAGCTGAATTCAATCAGAAGGTATATATCTCTAAGCTGGCTCCATTAAATGGAGCCCTTATCTAAAGTAAGGAGTTTGAGGGCCTGTTATAGAGAAGGAACAAAGGATAGTTGAACATGTGCTGTGAGCAGCGTGACTGATTAGAGCTCTGTAAATGTGTTATGATACCCTGTCCATACTTTAATAAATACACATAAATCAGATTTTGAGGACAAGTATTTTTCTTTACTAGTTAGAAAGTTTACTTCTTGTGTTAGTCCTTTTGGGCTGCTATATCAAAACACCAGGGACTGAACAGCTTAGAAAGAACAGAAATTAGGCTAGATATACAAACTCAAATCCATAATCCCAGCACTTTAGAAGGATAAGGCAGGAGGGTTGCATGAGGGAAGGAGTTTAAGATGAGCCTGAGCATCATAGCAACAGCTCATCCCTACGGAAAGAAAAGAGTGATCACAAAAAGAAAAATTATCTGGGCGTGAAGGTGACATGTGCCCACAGCTCTGGTGACTGGGGAAGCTAAGGCGGGAGGATCACTTGAATCCAAGGGTTGGTGGCTGCAGGGAGCTACGATCATACCAGTGCACTCTAGCCCAGGCAACAGAATGAGACCCTGTCTATTAAAATATATAAACAAACAAAACAAAAATCCAGTAGTGTATTTCTCACAGCTATGGCGACAGAGAAGTTCAAGACCAAGGCAGATTTCATGTCTGGAGAGGGCCCACATTTTTGCATTTTGAGTCACTGTGGCAGTGACACCTTCTTAAGTCTTCTTGTGGTAGAAGGGGGGCTCTGAGCTCTTGTCTCTTTAGCCCTTTACTGGCCAGTAATCACACCCATGAGGGCTCCGTCTGCAAGACCTAACCACCTTCCCCAAAGCCTCCCCCCTTAATCCCATTACTCTGGGAATTTGGCTTCAACATATAAATTTGGGGGAAACATAAGCATTCAGTCTATAGCATCTGTTAACATTTGGTAATGTCTTTTCTATAAATTCAGCAAAAGAAGTACCAGTTTATAAGTTAGTATTAATATGAATTAAATATAGTCCTATCCTTCCCTTCTTATTATTATACACAGTTACTTAACCGGACCACTTAGTTAATGTAGCACATACCTGGTCCTAATTAGGAACATGGTAGGGAGCTGAAAACAGAAATAGTCTCAGAAATTATTGAAGACAAGGATGGATTTTTGGGACAGTACCAATACCCAAGGGATTTTTTACAAAAATAATTTGTCCTAATAGTGTTTCATTAGTGATTTAAAGAAATGAGCATTTAACTGATACTTTTGTCCTAAAAAGTAATAGTAGATAAGAAAAAGAATGAGTTACAGCAGCTCCTTTTCATCTATTCTCTGTAAATAAAACCTTTATTAGCCTTTTCTCCCTTGGACCTCTGCTGGAATAGATAATCTCAAAGTGTAAATAGAGGTGAGTTCAAGGCTGCCATCTTTTTTGAAGAATACAAATTATTGCTTGAGATCTCATGGTAATAAATGGTGAGCTAAAGCAGAAGATACAAATGCAAACAAAAATGAAATTTTGATAAGTTTCTAAAAAAATTTCCAAGTGGAAATGGAATGATCATTGAGTCAATTTTAATTGCAAGATAAGAACATTTCTATGCCAGATATGTGAATCACATGGGGAATAATGTGTATCCCAAACTAACATTTAAAAATCCCAAACCAAGTTATAATTAAGTAAAAAGTAAGGAGATCTCCACATTTTGACCAAACTCAAATAGAAGCAAGGATGCAAAGATGCAATACAATTGCTAAGAGGCTTCCATCAGGTGCACGCCATGAGTAGGGATCTTACTAATAGATAACAGGACAGCTTTTTGCAGATATTAAAGTGGCATTCTTCATTTAAGGGGAATGATATGTCTTAAAGATCATTCAAAAAGAAAAAAAATCCCAAATGAGAGGGGTGCCAGTGGAAAAGTTCTCTTGTGTCCAGTGGAGGTGATTACACATAAAGCCCAAATGCTCCAGTGACATAAACCAGGGCTCCAGTGTACTGGTGAGTACAGTTGGGATGGGTGCTGAGTGTCCGTGGTGCCAAGGTGGTAGCTGGTGCCGAAGTTGCGGGTAATACTATCCGCAACATCGGAACCCATTGAAGTCAATGGGGAAAAAAAAAAAAAAAACACTCCACCAATCCACCACTGGAGGGAGTCAGAGTAATTTGGATTGGATCTGGATTTGGACCTTGCACTCTGACTCCCTCCAGTGGTGGATTGGTGGAGTGTTTTGTTTTTTTTTTTTTCCCCCACTTACTTCAATGGGTTCGAATGTTGCGGATAGTATTACCCGCAACTTCGGCACCAGCTACCACCTTGGAACCACGGACTGAGACAAATGGAAGGAATTGGACTGGATTTTGGATTGGATCTGAGATTTGGACCTTGCACTCTGTCTCCCTCCAGTGGTGGATTGGTGGAGTGTTTTTTTTGTTTTTGTTTTTGTTTTTTCCCCATTGACTTCAATGGGTTCCGATGTTGGGGATAGTCTAGTGGTTCCAAGGTGGTAGCTGGAGGGAGTCTGAGTGCAAAGGGACTGAGACAAATGGATGGAACTGGATTGGATTTGGGATTGGATCTGGATTTGGACCTTGCACTGGATTGGTGGAATGTTAAACCTGAGTCACTCCTAAAATGTTTCACAGCCCGTTTTGTAATAAAATAGATGTGC
>CAUYON010076604.1:0-21223 GCA_963573935.1 Arctocebus calabarensis
TATTCATCACTATAGACTCATAACTATGCATTTATTTTGTTGGTTAGAAACCAGCACTATTGAGGCTGAGGCAAGAGAATCGCTTAAGCCCAAGAGCTGGAGGTTGCTGTGAGCTGTGTGACGCCACGGCACTCTACCCAGATCGATAAAGTTAGAATATGTCTCTAAAAAAAAAAAAAAAGAAAGAAATAACAGATGTAGACAGTGCCAGGCCTATAGATAATGCTTGAGAAAGGAAGCTTTGCCTGGCATTCAAGGCCCCTGATGACCCCCTCTGCCTGCCTCCCCCTTCCCCCACTCCCTACCCCTTACTCCCTGCCCTGATCAAAATTCCTCTGAGCACTCCTGCTGCCCCCACTGGGGCCTTTGCTTCCCACCCTGAGGGTCTCCATGAACCTCTGTCCATCACCAGCCTTCTTGCTCTCCTTCCCCCATCTCCACCTTTCTCCCTCCAGCACCCACTCCACAGGAAGACTCAGCATTTCTACTTGGTTTATGGAGTTACATCCCCCAGCCTAAGCAAAAGGCTTTAAGATAGCCTACAAAAGATACCCTACATAGGGTTTGTTTGTTCAAGTGAGGAAATTAAAGCAAATACTGGGGGAAGAAAGAAAAAGACAAGGATAGACATTCCATCCAGTTGGTCGATTTAGCTGTGCGTTTCCTGGTGGCCCAGGAAAAAAGAGAATAGAATCAATTTCATGAATCAAGGTGCTTTTGAGGTAAAACTAAGCTAGATGAGTAAGAGAAGCCCAGCTCTTCTAGGCCCTGAAAACTGAGGGAAATCCACCCTGTCCCACTCCAGTGGGGTTTGGTACATGGGGGCAAATATGGAATATTGAACTATGCAGTCCACAGCAGCCTTAACGTCAGGGCTGGCTAGAGCCATAGGTTTATTCTGGGAAGGGATGTGTATAGAGCAATATGTGCTTTATATCCTTCAAGCTCTCCTTCGTGAGATTCTTTGTTTTAACCCAAGCTTTGATTGAATTTGGGGTCCCCCTCCCTAATGTTGGCTCTCCCTTGCAGCTGCTGGAGCAGCCACCTAAGATCTTCTAATGTCAGCCAACCTGGGTCTACAGTGAGGTCTCACGGTGAGACTCTGCCTGGGTCCAGCTACTTCTGCTCATTCACTCAGACCAGGAGGACGGTGGCTGTACTGGGCATCACCAGTGCACAGCTCCCATCTCCACAGTCCCTTCCATAAAACCAGGCCACTTGCCTGTTAAACACGTGGAGATGGACAGGGAGAGTGGCTTGTCTTTAAAACGCACAGCTAGGTAAAGAGGCAACGTGAGGGACAAGGCAGAGAACCAGCCCCAGGGTTAGAAACTTGAATTCCTAGGCCACCTGCGATGGTTTCTCAAATTCTCTGTATGGAAACAGCTGTGCCCAGAGAAGAACTCCATCTTGACCTGACCTATGCAACTGCTGTCTCACCATCTATGTTGCCGGCAAGACATTGTCTCCTCAGACCCTCCTTGACCAGAAGGGTCAGTACCTTTCCCCAGATCACTCACTCATTTATTCAGCCAACATTTCTATTTCTTGGGCACCAACCATGGGCCAGACGATGAGCAGATGAACAACAGCAGGTCAAGCCTACCCTTCAGTAACGCACAGGGGGTGGGGACTGCGGACGTGTGGATATGTTGTTACCAGGGAGTTTGGAAAGAGCCTAATAAGGGGATATGCTGAGGGCATGGAGGGAATGGGTGGTGATAATGGGAGCCAGCATTTATTGAGCACTTACTGTATACCATTCTGCCTAAGCACTTTGCAGACAGCATCATTAATCCTTGTAAAAGACCTAGAAGGTGAGCCCTGCTGTCGTCTCTGCTTGGCAGAGGGGGAAAATCTGTTCTCAGAGAGTTTAAGCAACATGTCCACGGTCTCCCACTATGGACATGTGGGTGCCATTGAGGATGCCACTGCAGACCACAAGACTCCAGAGCTTGGGTTTTAATTTCTACATTCCACTGGCTCCAAGGAGGCTGCAGCTGTGTGTGGTATTGGCACTTACAGGCTTCCGGAGCCACCGGCCCCAGCCTCTCCTGTTGTGGCACAAACACCTTCAACTTCAGCCTTGGGAAAGGTGCGATTGTCCTGGGTTTGACCTGCTGGCACTCAGCCACACTCTGGACAGAGGCTGGTGGCAGGAGGGTTCAAGAGACACCCAATCCCCAGTGACCTCCCGCCATTGAGGTCCCCTGGGCACCAGTTGTCAAACTCCATCACTTCAGCACCCCTTAGGGTCTGGAGCCTCCCAGGACATGAACCCAGAGCTTCCAGTCACTGCTGGACTTGGTTTGGCCTGAGAGGTAGGGTTGGAGGCCCAGCCTGGAAGCAGGAAAGATGCTCAGAGATGACCAGGGGGACGCACACTCCCAGACGGTCAGGAAAAGAGAACGCTTTACAGATATCCTGAAAGTCTAGAGGCACTACATTTAAAACCGATGAAAGAATAGACACTCAGGACCACGCAGGTAGGAGTTCAAAGCCCACCTGCTCACCCCTTCCCTTCCAGTACCATGTAGCCCTAGTGCAGGAGCCTGGGATTCCACGGGTCTTCTCAGTAGGCCATTGGCCAGACTTGTCACCCATAAGGTGACCCAGAGAGGGCAAGCAATTGACCCAAGACCACAAAGCCCATGCTCTTTCCAGAGAGGGAGGAAGTGGCATGAGGGTAAAGGGGGAGGAGGCCACAGTGGCCACAGCACGGGTTGTGATACTGCCACACACTGGCTGGGTGACCATAGCAGCTGCTTCACCCCTCTGGGGCTTACAGAACACCCCCCTTGATACCTCCCAGGGAGGTGGCTATTCTTACCCCCACTCTGCCAATGTTCACAATGTACTCAGCAGCCACTTTCCTTGCCCCTCATGAGCCACCTCCTCCAGGAAGCCCTCTCAGAAGGCTCTGGCTCCAAGGAAGTATTTTGTGCCCTAAGCAGCACCCATAGGCTCTCTCCCTGGAAAATTGCCTGCTTCAACCCTATTACACTTGCCACTCTGGCAAGACTACGCTTTTCAGAGGGATAGGGACAGGGATTGTCCAGGCCTTCGGCTCCATGGGCTCAGGAAACTGGCTTAAGTGAAAAGATCTAGACTTACAGGGGTAGGAGAGTTCTCGGTCACCCTCTCACAGCTGGCCAGTAGCCCCATGTTCCCCGGGAAGTTTCCAGCCACTCTCAGCAGAGCTCTCGCCTGTCTGCCCCCTCTCTGACTGGGGTGTCTGGCTGGCAGCCCAGGGGGAGCCCAGTGTCGTCTGAGACCAGAGGTCCTGCGTCTTCCCTACTCAGCCTGGCCCTGTGGCTCCGTGAGGCCCGAGGGGCTTCCAGAGGGGAGAGGAAGAGGAGGAGACAGAGATAAGAGAAAAGCAGGTGGAAAGAGACACAGAAAGCCCAAAGCAGAGCTAAAGAGAGGGCGAGAAAGGCAGAGAGACACAGAGGGAGGCTGAGACAAGGAGATAGCAAGGCATGAAGGAGGCAGAGATGGACACAGACAGCCCAGTACACGGAGGGAGGGACAGACACAGAAGGACAGAGACGCCGTGTGAGGGGGAGCAGGAGAGACGCCAAGGCCAAGGCAGAACAGGGCCCAGGAGCACTGTGCAGATCCCTCTTTGAGCTCCTTGCTCTCCCAAGGGCTCCCCTTCCCCAAGCCTCCTGTCCCCTGCACCCAGACAGGACTGGGGACAACAGGGTAGTGATCCCTGACTTTGCACCTGGCCTGGTTGCAGGAGACGCACCCCCTTACACCTCCCAGGCAGGTGGCTGTGCATATCCCCACGGCACAGATGACAAAGCCGAGGCTGGGAGCCATCAGATAACCAATTAAACTGATGTCATTACTGCTAGAGTGCAGGTAGAAGGTCACGGATAGGAAGACTGAGGCCCAGAGAAGGCTGGTGACTGGCTCCAGGTCACACAGCAGTACAGAGCCCAAGCTGAAGCAAGCCATCCTGGCACCTTGCCTGGTTCCAAAGAAAACAAAGTAAATCTCATTAAATCTTTGGCAATGAGACTCCAGGTCTTATCTGATGGGCTGCAACCAACGCCCTAGAAGCTGTCAACTCCACCTCCTCCTTGCCTGCCTCCTGCCTCCCTCTCTCTTTTCTGGGAAGGGCACCTCTGGGGCTGCCCAAACTCGTCCTTTCTCCCAGGAACCAGGCCGCTGCCAGTGGCATTTCCGCTTCCCCTCCCCATGCCCTCCAGACTGGACTCCCACGAAGAACCGACAAGAGGCAGGGTGGCCATTTGTACAGCCTCCACTGTGACACCCACAAAGTGTGTCCTCAGGTCCCCCCCCCACAGTCCTAGGCAGCCCCTGGAGGGAGGGAAGGAGGCCTAGAATGATCTCCCGTATTTCGTAGTAGCTCCCGGCACACATCTTCATTCGCCGTGGTCTACTGCCTCCCACAAGGCAGTTCAGGTGGACACAATCCTCTCCGAGAGGAGGACACGCAAGACACCTGCCCAGGGCCCCACAGGGCATCTGGGATGTCAACCCCATGTCTGCACTCCTGCCCCTACCCAGGCTCCCAGGCTGCGTCCTCCTGTGTTCTGCTCCCATCCCTGTCCCTGGTCCAAAGTGTGGCCCACCCAGCCCCGCAGACCCTCCCCCTCTGCACGTACCTTCTGCATACCAGGATATAACAGGCTGGAAAAGGGGACACTCCCTGGCTGTGGGACCTCAGACAAGTCGGAGCCCTTCCTGCCCCATAGTTTTCCTGTCCACATCCTATGGGTGGAGGGGGAAGCTTGATAGCTCTGAAGCCCACAGGCTGCCTCTTCTGAACCTCAACTTCCCCATGTTCTTCTGCGGCCCAGAGTCATTTCCCCCCTCCTAGGTGGCCAGGATGTCTCACAGGCAGATCCAAGATCCAGGCAGACCTTTAGAGACAGCATGCATGGCTTCTTGGGGGCAGGCGGCATCTACGCATGAGCACTGCGATGCACCCAGTCCCCACTGCAGCCTCCCAGCCCCCAGTGCAGCCTCCTGACCCAGGAAGCAGGGGTTCAGGGTGCTCAGTGAGTCCACCCAAGGCTGTTCACAGTGGCACCACACGTCCCCTGCTGTAGCTGGGGTGGACACAGCGTCTGTGCCCTCTCAGAGTGCCCGATTTGGGGCTGGTAGAGTCTGATGCAAAGATTACACAACTGTTCATTACAGGCAAGCATAAAGAGAGGCCCCCCCCCCATAAGACAGGCTCCAGGTCCAGCCCCGGATCAAGAGCCTTCCTGAGAGGTGACACTGGGACAGCAGTGTGAGGTAGGGACTAGATGCCAAGGGTCCAGCATGCCCCTGGCTTCACTGTCATCATTCCCAGCTCTCCACGGCTGGGCCTCCCACCTGCTCCCAGTTAACAGCATCTTATCTTCTTCCTAGATAAGTTGCAGACAATGTCTGATGGCATATAGGCCACTAGAGCATAGAACTGAGGCTCAGAGAAAGGACTTGGTTGGCAGCTGGTGAGCCAGAACCAGGGCCCAGGCCAGAACCCAGGGCTTTTGCCACCTGCCCAGCACCCTCTGCACTGCCCCTCTGTGCCTGGCCTCAGACCCAGGACATGCTGTTCTGCGAGCCTGCCGGGGTGACCCCACCACCCATGTACTGACTGGCTGAGGACCTCTCCTGTGGCCCGGGCCCAACTTTCATGCAGGCCCACCCCTTCTGGCCTTGGCATTGCTAATGTTTTGACCTCCATTCCCATCCTCAGCTTCCTAAGTCCCCTTCAGGGTCGGCAGCCTTCAAGACATGGGAGGAAGAATCTAGCCTTGCCTGGCATGGCGAGTTTGTCCAGGACAGGTGATGACTTCTAAACTGGACCCAGCTTTGCAGAGCATTCGCCAGGCGTATCCCCACCCCCACTCCCTGCCAAAGCCTCTGACCTCCCTGGCCGGCTCTGACTCACCTCTACCAAGCACCAGGAACCCAGGCTGAGAATTTGACCGTGTCCTGGTGGGTCCAGCCTAACATCCCCAAAACCAGGGCGGAAACTAAGGGAGAGGTCAACAAGTGAGCACCCGTTCATCTGGTGGGGCTTGTGGAGTCAAGGAATCTTCCAGAACCAGCACTCACTGTGAGGAATTTTAAAACCCAGCCCAGAAAACAAACATAGGAAAACCTTGCTTTCCATCTTACCTGAGTTCTGAAGAAATCTTTTATAAGTAGTCATGTCAGCTTAATGAGGGCGGCTGGAGCTTTAGCAATTGCCTTTATTTCTTATTCATTCTAAATGCTTGTTTCTTCCACTAGAGGCAGAAGAACAAGGGCCACATCATACACATGTTGGGTGCCCCTACACCCAGTACAGGGCCAGGCCTGTTCTTATACTGAGTCTTGGAATGAGTAAATCAGTTAAATTTCCAGACAGAGGAGATGCTCATAATCCATATATCTGACAAATTCCAGATTTATAAGGGACACCCACAAATCCTTGTGAATAAAACAAACCAACTGATATTTTTTTTGGCCAGGGCTAGGTTTGAACCCGCCACCTCTGGCATATGGGGCCAGCACCCTACCCCACTGAGCCAAGGCGTAGCCCCAACTAACTGATATTTTAATGAAAAAAATATGAAAAGGCACTTCATTTACAAAAAAAAAAAAAAAGATGCCAGGTGATCAATAACATATGAAAAGATGTTCAATTTCTTTAGTTTACCAAGAATATGCAAATTAAAAACCCAAGGATATTCTGCATCAGAATGGCTAAAGTTACAATTATAAAATCTGATGATAGCAAGTGTTGACAAGAACGTGGAGCAACTAAAACTCTCAGGCTGTGTTCATGAGAATGTGAATTGGTAGGACTAGGTTTGAAAACTGTTGGGCAGTATCTGTCAGACTTAGGGCAAAACGCATACTTTCTCTGTGTCTCAGCAATTCCACTCATAGGGTGCCCAGAAGGATGGGAGCATTTTCTACTGAAATATGTGTATAAGAAAGTGCATAGCCACTTCACTTATAATAACCTCTTATTGGAAACAACCCAAATGTCCATCAATAGAGAAATGGATACATAAATTATAGTATCTTCTTATAATGAAATACTATACAGCAATGAAAAAGAGCGTATTATAGTCCTGGGCAACAGTAGGAATAAACCTCACAGACATAATGAGTAAAACAATCCAGACACAGAAGACTAACTACCATGTGACTCCATTTATATGAAGTTCAAGAGCAGGTAAAACTAACCCATGGTGTTGGAGATCAGAAAAGTAGTTCTCTTTCTGGGAGGGTATTGACTAGCGGCAGGCACAAAGATGCCTTCCAGGGTTTTGGAAATGTTCTGTATCTTGATCTGAGTGGTGGTTACAATGTTGTAATTATATGTAAACATACATCCTCACTATAAATTTAAAATTTATGCGTTCTACTCTACCTATGTGATACTCCAATAAATAATTAAACAGTTTTCCCCATGTAGTGAAAATACATCTCAAACCAAGTTGGAAACCAGAAAAGATGTTGTCAGGTAACTACATGTACAACGGGTGGGACTTAGAGTGAAAGAAGCTTCTAGAAGCAGCACTTGCTGCAAGTGATTTTAATTTACTGATAAAGCCAACATGCCAGCTTAATATATCAGGCAGGAAGTTGGGATCTGAGGTCCATTTGAGCTTCTCGAGCTGTGATCTGGACCCACAACCCCCCTGAAAAACATGGCCCAGCTTCCTGCCGCAGCATCAATTTACCCAGTAATCTGGAAGGGGAAAAAAAGCTTTTTAAAATTGCTCAATGAACAACCTACTTGGCCATTCACGTCAGTCCTGTACCAAACAGCCTGGCAGCCCGGAGCAGTACTCAAAATTCACATGCACACAGATACGTGTATTAACTAGGAAGCTTCAAGGAGACTCCCTGCTCGCAGCCTTTTTCAGGGGCAACCCCTGGGCCCCTCCCAGGCTTGTATCCACTTGTGCCTTCACTAGGCGTCAATTGTGGAAAGTTTCTAACATGCTCCTGGTAAGAGGAAGGGGCTTGCAGAGTCAGAGGAAAGGATGAGAGTACAGGAAGACTTCCCAAACAGGCTCCCGCCCTGCCCTCTGGGTCATCTGGGCTCAGGGCTAACAGTGGGGTGGGAGTGGGGTTTCCATCTCCCCTCAGATGGAAGAAAGGCCCCCTAAGAGCCCAAACTGGGTCACTCTAAGACTGACTCAAGCAGAGTAGAAAGACTCTACTCTGGGCCAGGAGTCAGGAGCCCGGGGTCCCCATCCTAAGACCCTGAAGATATCCTGGTGGCCTTGGGCCACTGAACATGGCCTCATTCTTTGCATCTGTATAGGCGGGGATTGGGTAGCTGCTGCTCAGAGCCTGTTCAGCACGGACACAGTGAGACCAGGTGAGGCTCCCACCTCCTGCAGCCCCTTCCTCACCTTCTCCCCAGCAGCTCCCCAGCACCCCCAGCCTCCGTGTTCCCCCCAAGTGAGCCACAGTGAGGCCAGCCAGGGTTGGCCCGAGACTGAGAGGCAACCAGCCCCAACCCAGGCCTGAATCACCCGGCCTGACCCTGGACCCCTGCCCTAGGAGAGGTGCCAGTCAGCCTGCCAAGGCGGGCACCCCGTTCCAGGCCACTGTTTTGCTCCACATCCCCTTGGCCCACGTGCAGCCTCCTTTCTTCCAGCCACACACAGCACAGGCCTCCTGGGTGCTGGCTCTAGGGGGGAACGGAGGGGCTCCCCAGTCTGAAGGAAGAGCCACAGCTTGTGCTCGGTGGGCCCCAGGCTGAGGTAGAGACAGACTCCCTGCCCCTCAGGAGCCTCCTCTCTGATGGACGAGGCCCAGCCCCTGCCCTTGGATGCTTTCAGGCTGAGCAGGAGACTCAGAGCCTAATATCCAGACCACCTGAAAACCCAGGTCCTTTCTTTTAAGAGTTAAGGGGTGGGCAGTGCCCCTCTACCTCTTCTGAGAACATTCTAATGTAATGGGGGAGACACAGCCCTGACCCGAAGTGGACCTACTGACCTACCCTGCCTTCGAAACTCTCCCCTTTCTTTTCTTTTTTTTTTTGTCACCCTTGGTGGAGTGCCATGATGTCATAGCTCACAGCAACCTCAAACTCTTGGGCTTACGTCATTCTCTTGGCTCAGCCTCCCAAGTAGCTGGGACTACAGGTGCCCACCACAACGCCTGGCTGTTTTTAGAGAGGGGGTCTCGCTCTTGCTCAGGCTGGTCTCGAACCCATGAGCTCAGGCAATCCCCCCCACCTCAGCTTCCCAGAGTGCTAGGGTTACAGGCGCGAGCCACCGTGCCCAGCCTAACCCTCCTCTTTCTAACAGGAAAGATGAAGCCCCTGCTGTCCTTGGGGCTCCTGGTCCTCAGGAAGTCTCCAGTCTGATCCTGGGGACACAGCCCCTCCCTGTCAGATGGTGGAGGCAGCCCATCCAGCAGGTGCCACCAGCACGAGATCCCAGAGACTCCCCCGCCAGTGTGTGTAGGGTTCCCTTGGTCATGTGGTCTGGGCCATGTAGTAGACCAGAGCTGAGAGGAGAGGGCTGGGTGGAAGGCAAGCTGGAGGGGTCACCTCAGGGACCGAGATCACTCCTGACCCGCACACCAGCTCATGGCCCTCAGAGTACTTTCATTCACTGTCTCCCTGGGGCCACATCATGACCCAGGAACGAGGCCATCCAGGGATTGGCCTCCCTGTCTGACAGATAGGGAAACTGAGGCCCAGAAGGAGAAGTGACAGGACGAAGGGCACACAGTAAGGCAGGACTAGAGTCCAGGTTGAACTCCAGAGGGAGGGAGAGAAGGAGGGAGGCATGGAGAAGCTGGTTCCCTACACCCTTGGCCTGGGAGGCCTCCAGAGGCTCTGGGAGTTGGCCACCCCTTGCCCCATTGCCCCTGAGATGGCTCGTGTCTGGCTACCCAGAGCTGACCTTTCTGAATCCTGTTTGGAAAATGACTTTTGTTCTAAAGAGACTTGCCACCCTTCCAGGCTTTATGAGCCTGGCTGTGTGTCTGGTGCGTGAGCCAAGGGAAACACCAGTTGAGCTGCTGCTCTGGCCCAGCCACCTTGCCTCTGAAAGTCAAGGTTGGACAGAGGCTGGAAGTTCCCAATCGTTAGAGCCAAAAGAGACCCCAAGGATACGCTGGTCCAACTCTTGCCTTTTACAGAAAGAAACGGTGAGGACCAGAGAAGGGCAGTGACTTGCCCAAGGTCACACAGCACTCCTTGGACAGAGAGCTTGGACCTAACCCCTATGTGGTGCTCTCTGGAGCAGACCTTGTGGGGCCAGCTCAGGATGTCAGAAAGATCTTCCATATTGGGGGTTCCTTGGGATTTTGCCTTCTGTGAGGCCATATACCTGGCTCTGAATCTGCCCCCAGAGCATCCCCTGAGGAGGCTGCCCCAGCACCTGGCTGTGGCACCTGGCCAATGAGATTTGGGGGCACAGAGGGTCATATCACCCTCCTTTCCTCCCCACCCCTATCAGCCACCAGGATCCCCTGAGCAGGAAAAAGGGCCCTGCTGAGAAGGCCCAGCTGCTGGGCTGGGGGAGGTGGAGGAACTCACTATTTAGAGAACACCTCTTGTGTGTGCCCCCCAGGGCCATGCACTTGAACATAACATTACCTCACGTGAGTCTCACAACCACTGTGGGCCCAGGCCCTTTTACAGGAGAAAAAGGAAGTTCCAAGATGTTGAGACACTCTGCCCGAGGTCATGAAGCTCCTACTCGGGAACCCAGAGTGCCAACCCTGCTCTGTGTGCTTCCAAAGCCCACACTCCATTTCGCCCCTGTCCTGGAAGCCTCCAGATGGACCCCAAGGGATGGCCAGCGCACCCAGAGCATTCTGTCGCTTCAATTTATTGACCGGGTCCTGGGGCGTCGAGGCTCTGCTTGTGGTCCAAAGCTGGTCTTGCCCCCCCCCCGCCCCCCGGGGTAGCCCAGGCTGTGAGGCTCCCTGAGCTCCCTCGGGGGAAGCGATGGGGCAGACATAGGTGAACCTGGCTCTGGGGCATGTTCCAGCCTAATGAGATTCCCAGGCCAGCTCAGGGCTGCAGGAGGGGCCCAGGGGCTCAGCTGAGCCAGACTCAAGTTTGCACAGTTCCAAGGCTGGGATGGGAGTGCAGAGACTTGGGTTTTAGTTAACCCTGCCATGTCCTGCTGAGTGTCCTTGGTCATGTTGCTGGCCCCTTTTGAGCTTCAGTTGCCAGGAGCTGACCTCCCATGATACCAGAGTCTGTATGTGCCTGGCTAGGCTCAAATATTCAGGACCTACACTCAGCAGGGAGGGGGGTGGGGAAGAGAATTGGCCTCCGGGGCTGTGCCTCTGTGCTGGGACTCTACCAATGGCCTCCTTCACTAGCTACAGTATCAGGTACTCCACCAGGGAGGAGGGTGGCTTGGCAGGTCTTTGCAGAAAGACATGGCAGACCCTGAAGTTTATGGGGTGCAGGACCAGACGGTATTGATTCAGCTTATTTCGTGATTACACAACTATTAACATGAGGGCTCTCCGTTTCCATGTTACAGCACAGCAGTGCCCTGGAGCCTGGCTCTAGAGACCCACCTGGGCACCTGTCACACTGGTAGCCTGAAACTGGCTCTGCTGTGAAATAGTCACACCATGGAAATTACTAAATGCTACACCTAACAGTTTTATTTGTATGCTGTATGGTTGGCTGATTTGGAAAGCCAATGGTTAAAAATTTGCCAACATCACTGGTTGTGTAGATAAGTTTTTCTAGAAATGTGTCCATTTCCACGTTTGTTGGCATATATTTTCCGTTATCTATAAATTTAATTTTCGCAGCTAAAGGAAAAAATATGTAAATTGGGACTTCATCAAAACCTAAAACTTTTGTGTTTCAAAGGACAATATCAAGAAAGTGAAAAGACAACCCCTGGATGGAAAGAAAACATTAGCAAATGGTTTACCAGATAAGAATGCTTGCAACCAGATTAACTCAACGATAAAAAAACAACCTAACTACCAAATGGACAAAGATTTTGAATAGACATTGCTCCAAAGATGTTCGAATGGCCAATAAGCACACGAAAAGAAGTTCAACGTCATTAGTCAGTAGGGAAAGGCGAATCGAGGCCTCAGTAAGATACCATCTGACACCCACTTGAACAGATAATCAAAAAGACAGATGATGACAGGTGAGGGGGTGGAGAGCCTTCATGCATGGCTAGTGGGAACATAAAATGCAGCAGTCACTGTGGATCAGCGCTGGGCTGTGATGATTGGACAGCCCCTGTGCCTCTGTGGATGGGGGAGCGTGAAAGGAAGGGATTGCTTCCCTGGGGGCTCCCTTGGGAGGATACAGGCAATTCTCTGGAGGCCTGGGCTCTGTTTTAGAAGGTAGGAGCTGGAAGCCAGAGGCACAAGCTTGGCTCCCCAGAAAGATGGCAGGAGGTGTGTGTCCCCTCTCCCGGGGTCCCTCAAAGGCCAACAGATCTAACATGGTACCAGTCTTGTTAAATTCCTTTATTTAAGACTTCTCTTATACGTCCCAATGAGCCTTGCCAGAAGTTCCTAAATTTATAATTGAATTGACTTTCCGAGAACCAATTGTTGTATTTTTATTATTATTTTTTTAACCAATTCCCACTTTTACATTTATCTTTCCTTTTGGGGAGTTAATCTCATTATTTTTCTAGCTTCTCCAGGTAGATGCTCAATTTGTTAATTTTTCTGCCTTTTTTTTTATTCTACCATAAACACTTAGGACTATGCATTTCTTTTTAAGAACCATTTTAGCTGAGTCCATGGGTTTTTACGTGTTTTCTTTTTAGGACTGCTCAATTCATAATTCCCATAATGATGTCTCCTTTGATCAATGAGTTGTATAAATGACTGTGTTAAAAAATTTCCTAATGAATGGGGTTTTCTTATTATCCCTGCTGAGTTCTAAGTTAATTGAGTTAGAGTCAGAGGATGTGGTCTGGATGATACAGTTTCTTTCGATTTTGTTGAGACTTGCTTTTGCGGTGCCCACATAAGTCAGTTTTCATGTATGTTTCACTGGCCTATGCAGGGTCACCTGTATGTGGAGTGGATGGAGCTTGTTATTTTGAGTTAGTCAAATCGTTTATTGCTATTAATTTTTTGTTCTGTTTTATTTATCAATTACTGAGATGTGGTAAAATCTCCCTCTGTGCTCCTAAGTTTGTCCAGTTCTCAAAGTTCGATCAATTTTAGCTTCATGCCTTTTGATACTAGGGTAGTTGCAGCTTCATTAAATGAATTGAGAAATTACCACCCCTCTTCTACTTGGGGGAAGAAATTGTGTAGAACTGGTGTAAATTCTTTTAACACTTGGTAGAATTCTCCAGTGAAAAAATCTGAGTCAGAATTCTTTTTCAGGAGTCTTTAACTTCTTGACTTAATTTCCTGAGTAGTAACAGGCCTATTTAAATTCCCTGTTTAATAGTGGGTGAGTTTTGACTGTGTTTTTTGAGAAAGCAGTCCTTTTCATCTAAGTTGCCAAATTTATGTTTGTAAAGTTGTTTTTAATATTCTCTTGTTATTCTTTTGATGTCCACAGGGACTGTCTGGATTTTCCCAGTTTAATTCCTAATAATGGTAATTTACACTTTCTTTTTTCTTTGTCAGGCATTTGTCAATTTTATTGATCTTTTCAAAGAACCAGATTTTGTTTCATTGATTTTTCTCTATTATTTTCCTGCTTTTCTGCTCTTAGCTTTTTTTTTTTTTTACAGTTTTTAGCCAGGGTCAGGTTTGAACCCTCAACCTCTGGCATATGGGGCCAGTGCTGCCCTGCTCTTATCTTTTTTATTTCCTTCTTTCTGGTTGCTTTGGGTATTTGTTTGTTTGTTTGTTTTTGAGACAGAGGCTCAAGCTGTCACCCTGGATAGAGTGCCGTGGCATTGCAGCTCACAGCAACCTCCAATTCCTGGGCTCAAGCGAGTCTCTTGCCTCCACCTCCCAAGTAGCTGGGACTACAGGCGCCCGCCACAACGCCTGGCCATTTTTTGGTTGCAGCCGTCATTGTTGTTTGGCGGGCCCGGGGGCTGGATTCGAACCCGCCAGCTCAGGTGTATGTGGCTGGCGCCTTAGCTCGTTGAGCCACAGGCGCCGAGCCCTGTTTGTTTTTGTTTCTTTTCTCTTCTTATTACTTAAGATGGAAGCTTAGATTATTGATTTGAAACTTTTCCTTCTTTCTAATAGAAGCATTTAGTGCTATAGATTTCTTTCTTAGCACTGCTTTTACTGCGTTCCATGAATTTTGCTGTTGTATTTAAATTTTCATTCAGCTCAATGTATTTACTTCCCTTGAGACTTACTCTCAAAAGAAATAATACCCATGTATTATTAGATGCATGTTGTTTAGTTTCGACGCATTCAGAGATTTTTCTGTTACTTTTCTGTTATTGATTTTTATTTTAATTCCATTGTATCCTGAGGCCACATTCTATGATCTCAATGCTTTTAAATATTTTTGGATTTGTTTTATGACCCAGGATATGGTCTATCTTGCCATATATCTCATAGGTCTTTGGAAAAGAATGTGTATTCTGCTGTTGTTGAGTGGGGCATTCTGTAAATATTGATTAGATGCTATGGGTGGATGGTGTTTGCTGAGTTCTGTAATTTAGCTGATTTCTGTCTGAAGAATCTGTTAGTTGTTCTGTCAATTGTTGAGAGGGTGTTAATATCTTCAACTATTACTATAAGTGTGTCCATTTCTCTTTTCAATTCTACTATTTTTAGCTCCATTGATTGATGCATACACATTTAGAATTTCTATGTCTTCTTGATGAGTTGACTTTTATCATTATGTAAAGTCCTTCTCTTTCCCTAGTAATCTCTTTGCTCTAACGTCTATGTTATCTGACACTAGTATAGCCACTCCTGTGTTCTTTTATTTAAGTTGGCAGGGTAAATCTTTTTTCACCCTTTTATTTCTTACTACTACTTACACTGTTATTATTTTTATTCCCCCGCCCCTTTTTTTTGAGACAGAATTTTCACTTTGTCACCCTGAACAAAGAGATTACTAGGGAATGAGAGGGGCTTTACATAATGGTAAGCATCAACTCATCAAGAACACATAGAAGGCTCGGCGCCTGTGGTTCAATGGGCTAAGGCACCAGCCACATACACCTGAGCTGGTGGATTTGAATCCAGCCCGGTCCGCCAAACAACAATGACAGCTGCAACCAAAAAATGGCAGGGCGTTGTGGCGAGTGCCTGTAGTCCCAGCTGCTTGGGAGTCAGAGGCAGGAGACTCGCTTGAACCCAGGAATTGGAGGTTGCTGTGAGCTGTGATGCTACAGCACTCTATCCAGGGTGACAGCTTGAGGCTCTGTCTCAAAAAAAAAAAAAAGAAGACATGGAAATCCTAAATGTGTATCCATCAATCTGTGGAGTTAAACATAATAGAACTGAAAAGAGAAATGCACACATAAGAGTGCCGTGGCATCATCATAGCTCACAGCAACCTGAAACTCCTGAGCTTATGTAATTCTCTTGCCTCAGCCTCCCAAGTAGCTGGGACAACAGGCGCCTGCCACAACGCCCGGCTATTTTTTGTTGCAGTTGTCCTTGTTTAGCTGGCCCAGGCCAAGTTCAAACCCGCCAGCCTTAGTGTATGTGGCTAGCGCCATAACCACTGTGCTACCGGCACCAAGCCGAGGTATGGAAAATTTACTTCTCTTTACATCAATTTATTCTCTCCATTTATAATTGCCTGAAAATATTTTGTCTTCATACATTCAGAATTATGTCAGATGGTGTTACAATTTTTGTTTCATCCAACATAATTTAGAAAATTCAAGAGAAAAAAGGGAGTCTATTGTGTTTATTATAATTTTTCTCTCTATTGTTCTTTCTTTTGTCAGGACGTCCCCCAAATCCTTCTTTTATCATTAGGTTGTTAAGTTTGAAATGTCCAATTTCCCTGAGTACTAAGTTTTGAGAGTTGATATCCCTGACATTTCACCTTTTTTTTGTTTGTTTTTGGAGACAGAGTCTCACTTTGCCACCCTAGGTAGAGTGCCATAGCATCATAGCTCACAGCAACCTCAAACTCTTGGGCTTAAGCAATCCTCTTGCCTCAGCCTCCTAAGTAGCTGGGACTACAGGCACCCATCACAAAGCTAGGCCTTTTTTTTTTTTTTTTTTTTTTAAGAGACAAGGTCTTGCTCTATCTCAGGCTGGTCTTGAAACTGTAAGCTCAGGCAATGCAGCCACCTCGGCCTCCCAAGTGCTGGGATTACAGGTATGAGCCACAGCGCCCAGCCCTGACATTTCACTTTGACACATTGTTTTATTTTTGTTATAAAAGTACATCCTCATTCTTTCGAATTCCTGTTTTGGCTTGTGATTATTCTCGCAAACCAGCACGAGGAAATAGAAATAGCCTGAGTAGAAATGGTGGGAAATTAGAACAAAAGACACGCAAGTGACATACAACACACAGAGACAAAGATAGAATGGGGTCGGAAGGTCTGACGCAGCTGATGACTGCAGCCAGCCGAACTGTGGACAGCTGTATTTATAAAGTGTCTTTAACCAGGTAAATCTTAACACCTGGGGTACCATGACCATTAAGGAGGAAAAGCTGCAATAAGGAAAGTACACACAGGCTACGTGACTTCTGGCAGGTGAAAAGAATGTTATATCTAGGAGGAAGAAAAAAAAGCCCTGTTTTTCTTTTTAACTTTGGTGAATATGTTTCTTTGGAAAAATATTTTTCTTTGTGTTTTTCTTTCTTGAATTCAGGTCATTGAAAGAAGTATACCCTAAAACTTTTGCTCTAACATAAGGCAAATTATTAATGGATGAAATGCTGTGTGATTTGAAGTAAGACTTAATGTTTTTGGCTATTAAGCCAAACAAGAATAATGAAGATTTGGAAAGTTGTGGTAGCATATTCCTCATTTCTTTCAAGGTGAAGCCACAGCAAAAGACACAGAGAGGGGAAAAGATAAAAGAAATGAATAAATTTTTCTTCTTCCTTAGAAGTTTTTATTAATTAACTGTACAGAAACGGAGTTTCATTTTTGGCATTCAGGAAACATTATCATTTCCATGTTTACAAATTTTCTTCTAAGTTAGTATCTTAAAGGAGAAGTGTGAAACTCAAGGCATTAAGCTCAAGGCAAATGGTCAAGGCATTTGACTTCCAGAAATTGAATCCTTGTTTCTCTAGTACATTTTGAACTTGCATCACATGTTTTGAATTTTTTTTTTTTTTTTTGAGACAGAGCCTCAAGCTGTCACCCTGGATAGAGTGCTGTGGCATCCACAGCTCACAGCAACCTCCAATTCCTGGGCTCAAGCGAGTCTCTTGCCGCTGCCTCCCAAGTAGCTGGGATTACAGGCATTCGCCACAATGCCCGGCCATTTTTTGGTTGCAGTCAGCATTGTTGTTTGGCGGGCCCGGGCTGGATTCGAACCCGCAGCTCAGGTGTACGTGGCTGGCACCTTAGCCCGTTGAGCCACAGGCGCCGAGCCACATGTTTTGAATTTGAAATGATGTCAGGATGATAAGTAGATAGATCTTAGCTTCCTGAGTTGTGTGTTCACTTGAAGTAATTACATTTTTCTTGGCTTCCTTGTTTATTAATTTTTGGAGGGGGGGAGTCACTCAGATTTATGAGAAAACAGTAATTAGTTTGGAGTGTGTTATGAAAATTATAGCTTTACTTCCTGGGTTGTTACTGGATTATTCTTTTCTTAGTGTCTTCAAAACTTTGCTGGTTAACAGGCTTTTGAACAAAAAAAGGAAAAATAAATCTAGGAGGAGAAATGGGGAGGGGGGAAGTGGTTGTTCCATGAACACTTCCCCAGGCTGTGAAGGGCCCTGCCACCTCACAGTCTGTTCCCCACAATTATCTTTCAATTTTTTTCTTGAAGAAAATTTTGTGAAACCAGGGATAAAGCCAAAACTTCATGTTATTTTCAAATATGAGTTCTGTTGCAGAACCAATGTAGCACACAGAGTTTGAAATATCCAGTGAAGTGTTTGAGAAGGATGTGGCTAGTGAATGCACAGTACTCTGATGGGTGAAGAAGTCCTGATATTCTCAGGAACCACTGGGAGCCACCATGGGAGGGGTGGATGGACAGGGTGGCAAGTCAGCAGGACAAAGGGCAGAATCAGGTAACCCATGCAGGACAAGGGAAGGGTCCCCCTACTCAAAGTCAGCTGAAGGGTCAACGGAAGGGTTTTAACAGAGGACACACATGACTTGGCTCACTCTTTGACAGAATCCCTCCAGCTGCCCACAGATTATAAGGAGGCAAGGGTGGCAGCAAGAGACCAGCCAGGGGAGCAATCATCATCCTGGCAGGAAACATGTCTTGGACCAGGGAGGAAGTGAAACAGGTAATATGAAGTCAGATGGTAGCTGGGTGTGGTGGCTGATGCCTGTAATCCTAGCACTCTAGGAGGCCGAGGTGGGTGGATCACCTGAGCTCAGGAGTTGGAGACCAGCATGGGCAAGAGTGAGCCCCTGTCTCTGCTAAAACTAGAAAAACCAGCCAGGTGTGGTGGTACACACTTGTAGTCCCAGCTGCTCGGGAGGCTGAAGCAAGGGCATCACCTGAGTCCGAGAGTTTGAGGTTGCTGTGAGCTACGGCACCACAGCAGTCTACTGAGGGTGACAGAGTGAGACTCTGTTTCAAAAAAGAAAAAATAGTAGCCAGATGGAAACTAGTTTTTGGAGGCAGATCCGACAGGGTTCACTGAGGGATTGATTGAGGGGTGTGAGAGAAAGAGAGGAGTCGGGGCGACTCCAAGGTGTTGGTGGAAGCACCCAGAAGCATGGAGCTGCCGTGACTAAGGTGGGAAAGTCTCAGGGAGGGGCAGGGAGTTGGAAAGCAGAAGGGTGGTTTTGCAGGTGTTGAGGACAAGGTTCCTATGAGACCTCCAGGAGGTGACATGTGGGAGGGAATGCGTAATCCTGCCGGGCCTGGACCCAGGTCTGGGCTGGAGACATGAAGGTGGGAGTGGGCAGGCAATTTCAAAGCCAGAGATGTCCTAGGGAGTGAGTGTAGGTGGGAGAAAGATGGAGCCCTAGAGCCCTCCAAAGCTCAGAGGTTGGGAAAACAAAGGAGCCTGAGAAGACGCAACCAGGGATGTAGGAGGTAATCCAAGAGAGAGGGGGGTGTCCCCCAAAAGACAGTGTATTAAGAAGGGGCATGATCAGCTGTGTGAATGGAAAAGGCCCAGGCCAATGGCTCACTTCTATAATCCCAGCACTTTGGCAGGCCAAGACAGGAGGATCGATTGCGGCCAGAGTTTGAGACCAGCTTAGGCAGCATAGCAAAAAAAAAAGAAAAACTCGGGCGGCACCTGTGGCTAATCGAGTAGGGTACCGGCCCCATATACCAAGGGTGGCAAGTTCAAATCCGACCCCGAGAACTGCAAAACAAAAAATTAGCCGGGCGTTGTGGCGGATGCCTGCAGCCCCAGCTACTCAGGAGGCTGAGGCAAGAGAATCGCCTAAGCCCAGGAGCTGGAGGTTGCTGTGAGCTGTGTAATGCCACAGCATTCTACCGAGGGCGATAAAGTGACACTCTGTTTCTAAAAAAAAAAACAAAAAAACTCTAAAAAATAGAAAAATGAGCTGGGCTTAGTGGTGTATACCTGTAGTCCCAGTGTTTTGAGAGGCTGAGGAGGGAGGATCACTGGGCCCGGGAGGCGGGGGCTGCAGTGAGCTATGATGATACCTCTGAACTCTGCGGCCCAGGACAAGAGCAAGATCCTGTCTCAAAAGTGGAAGAAAAGAAGGGAGAGGGAGGGTGGGCAGACCCTAAAAGTGACCCCTGCCAGGTCTCCCAACCTGATAATTGCCTGTTTAGTTCTATTTATTCCTTTTATTTTTATATATTTTTTGTAGAGACAGAGTCTCACTTTATCGCCCGCGGTAGAGTGCCCTGGCGTCACACAGCTCACAGCAACCTCCAACTCCTGGGCTTAGATGATTCTTTTTGCCTCAGCTCCCGAGTAGCTGGGACTACAGGCGCCTGCCACAATGCCCGGCTATTTTTCGGGGTTTTTTTGCAATTTGGCTGAGGCTGGGTTTGAACCCACCACCTTCAGTATCTGGGGCCGGCGCCCTACTCCATGAGCCACAGGCGCCGCCCGCCTTTTTAGTTTTAAAAATAACTTCACCGTGGTTTAATTTACATACTGCATATAATTTACATACAATAAAGGCATCCATTGAAAGCATGGGTTTGATGGGTTTTAACGACGTATACGCTCACGTAAACACCACCATAATCAAGAACATTTCCACTATCCCCAAAAGGTTTCTTGTCCCTTTGCAGTCAATTCCCTTTCAACCCTTGGCCCCAAGAACCCGCTAGTTTGCATGTTGTCACTATCAACTAGTTTTGCCTATTTCCTGAGTTAATATAAATGAAATCATAGGGTTTGTACTATTTTACGTCTAGCATCTTTCTCTCCACAGAATGTTTCTCTCTGCAGATTAACCCATGTCGGCGAATGTATCCATAATTCACTACTTTTGCATTGCTAAGTAGTAGTCCATTGTAAACTATAATTTGTTATCGGTTCACCACTGATGGATATTCATGTTGTTTCCAGTTTGAGGATATTACAAACTTTTACAAATATTCATCTACAAGTCTTTTCATGGACCTGTTTTCACCTCTCTTTGACAAACATCTAGGTGTTGCTAGCTCATGTAGTAAATGTGTAATTAATTTTTCAAGAAACTGTGTCTGGTTACTTTTTAATAGTCTCTTGTTCTGTGCTTTTGATAAATTATTCAGCGTGCTTATTACCAGATATGAATATTCTAATTCCAACACCTGAAGTGTTTGCAGATCTGATTCTACTATTTGGGGTTTCTATGAAAACTTGTTTGTGAAATCTTATTTCTCTGTGTGCTTGTAATTTCATTATGAACACATGGTCATTGGGACTCTACTATGAAAATTTTGTTCAGGTCTATATTGATATGATTTCCCTTAATATTTATTTATTTTTTATTTATTTATTTATTTTTTGAGACAGAGCCTCAAGCTGTCACCCTGGATAGAGTGCTGTGGCATCACAGCTCACAGCAACCTCCAATTCCTGGGCTCAAGCGAGTCTCCTGCCTCTGCCTTCCAAGTAGCTGGGACTACCAGCGCCCGCCACAACACCCAGCCATTTTTTGGTTGCAGCTGTCATTGTTGTTTGGCGGCCCCGGCTGGATTCGTAACCCGCCACCTCAAGTGTACGTGGCTGGCGCCTTAGCCCGTTGAGCCA